>JAODKM010000119.1:436488-451477 GCA_026780845.1 Petrocephalus sullivani
AATGCGTTAATATATTTAATCAGATTAATCACGACGCTGGATTAATCCGCGTTAACGCGTCAATTTTGACAGCCCTATTATTATTATTATTATTATTATTCTTTTTTAACATTTCAGACTAATGCATTAGCCTAGTGGCACACGGCACTACTGGAGGGTTTATTGAATTCTGGGCCATATGCCCGGTCACCCTGTGCCTGGTCGCCTGTGCCCAGTCCCCATGTGCCCGGTCGCTTGTGCCCGGTCCCCGTGTGCCCGGTCACCTGTGCCCGGTTGCCTGTGCCTGGTCCCCGTGTGCCCGGTCGCCTGTGCCCGGTTGCCTGTGCCCGGTCCCTGTGTGCCCGGTTGTCTGTGCCTGCTTGCCTGTGCCCAGTCCCCGTGTGCCCGGTCACCTGTACCCGGTCCCTATGTGCCCGGTTGCCTGTGCCCGGGCCCTGTGTGCCCGGTCCCCGTGTGCCCGGTCGCCTGTGCCCGGTTGCCTGTGCCTGGTCGCCATGGAGGATAGCGGCCTTTTGTCTTTCAGGGTTAAATCAGAGTGGAGATGGAGGCAGTAGCTGCTGGGGAGTCATGAGAGTCGCGGGGGCTGGTGTTGGCTTGCCAAGCCTGATCAATACCCCCAATTAAAATAAATTAGAGCCACCTCTGGCGATCGGCTGCCCCTGAATTTTAAAATGAGGCATTTCCAATCTTTATTTTTTTTTGGATGGGGTCCCATGAGGAGTGCGGAGGACAGGGCCCTGAGCTGGATCACCCTGTGCTGGCTTTGTGGATATATTGAGATTTGACTGTTTCTATTGAGCTTTCTCCTCCAGTCTTGGCGTCTCGTGTGTGTCGGAAGGGAAGCTTCCGCCATCACCGGAGAGAGGGGCGTTATTTTCCCGTCTTGGAAAGCTGCATGCAGGTTAATGGGGGGAGGGGGGCAGACGAGCACGCCGGATCTGGTCAGGTAGTTCGGATCATGTTTGGAGTTTCCCGGCTCTCTTTCTTATGAGATATCTTTCTGGGTTTCGTAAAACCAGCAGAGCCCTAAGCCATACGCCCCCCCTCTCCCCTCCCAAATCTGGGAGCTCTGGGTTCCAGGTTCCAGGTGGAGCGGCGGGGACAGAGGCGAGGACAGTGGCGGGGTCAGCGGAGGGGACAGTGGCGGGGTCAGCGGAGGGGATAGTGGCGGGGTCAGCGGAGGCGACAGCGGCGGGACACATTTCACTGTGATCCCGCACCACTGGGAGACGCTAGCGGCCGCCCTCCCCCTCGCCGTCCAGCTCGAGCTCCGCTACATCTTCCCTAACTTAACAGTATCAAGGGCCTCTTCAAAGTAAACAAATCGATAGCACTCGTATGAAGGGCGAGCAGAGAGATTACATTAGCATGAGTCAATTTCCCTGTTTCTCAGTAACAAAATGTTTTAGGCTTAAAAAAAGCTCTCCCCAGGGAGCCCCGTGACCTCCTTTACATAATGCACACAGTGAGTTATAAAAAGGGTCCATTTGCCTCCCTCACCCACTTTGGTGAACACGCTCGGAGCAGCTGCCGCAGAATGGGTCAGGCCACACGGCATCGCGCCGTGAGGGATCTGAACCCACAGCTGCTTCGGTACCGGGTCCACGGCCCAAAACCCGGCATCCACAGCACAGCCTGTGCCCAGCGGGTCAGAGCAGTAAAGGGATACTGTATGGACAGCCTTGGAAATGCTAACTTCCCATAATCCTCCATGCATTATTTAGCAACCTACCATTACTCTCCTCCTCGAATGGCGTTCCAGAGAGTTCCATTTTACGGAGGGGGCATTAAAGGTTCTTGCTGAACCCATGGCATGTTCTGCTCCCCTGGCCGGCCCAGTCCAAGACACTAATAGGCTGGTGGGGGCTGTGAGTCCGGAGCGTGACAAACGAAGGGTAACTCGTCTTTACTAACGATTCGTCTGGCGTCTAAATAATAAATGGCTCTGTGCTGCTGCCACATTGGGTAGGAGCCTCTCAGTACCCAGCACAGGTTCTGCCTGCTGTGACTTGTAGGGATGATGTATGGCACCTTTGATCTGTGTTTAGGTTGGTGATCCTCCGCTGTGACGCTGCTCAGCGGTACCTGCTTCACTAAGACTCCCAGCCGCCAGGCTGCTCCTGTGGTGAGGCATCAGCGAGCGGAAATTGTGAAGACATCTCCGCCGAACGACGTTCATTATAGCTTTAAATAAAAATGGAAAGTTCCGGAGGTTTTTGTTTTGCGTCGGTTTTCAGCTGTTTTTGAATTTTGTCGAAACAGTCGCTGACTTTAATCGACTGAGAGTCACTGCCTAGAGATGAAAGTGCAAATGTGTGTCTCACTGTGTCTTTGCTTATGTGAGTGTGTCTGTCTTTATCTGTGTGTGTGTGTGTGTGTGTGTGTGTGTGAACAAATCTCTTGGCTGCTGTTCAGTCCAATTTAATTCAAAAACAGTGCTCAGGGATTCTGGATCAGTGCGAATGGCTGTGGGACCCAGTCCTAGCGGAACTGGTCTTCGCGACAGCAACTGAATGGGCTACAGTTATATGCACTGGTTACTGTTTGTACAGCCAGTGTAAGATTAGGTGTCGGCTGTCAGTCCCCCCACTAATGGGGGGGGTCGGGTTCAGCGCCATCTAAAGGCCTCCGTTTTGATTCCTGAACGCGCTTCATCTCCTCCGACACCCGCACTGCCAGCCCTAATCGCTTTTTGTGTTCCATATAAACTCTGCTGTTTTCACCATTTATTTAATTTCCCACATTTTTTGGCCATTTTTCGCTCTGGTCTTCAAATTCCAGGCATACTTTCCTTTTCCTCCATTTAGGCTTTTATATTAAAAACGCACAGTTCGCTCGGTTCAGATACCTGACGTTATTTTCATGCCGTCCTCACAGATAAATACTAACAGGCAGCTACATGAGAGAGGTGCCGGTGCGGGTGACGGGTGCTGAGAATCTGCCCCGTGGTCCGGGGGACGTGCAGGACTTTGGCGGCAGGATCGCGGGGTCTCGCCGGCCCTGACATTTACCGGAAACCCGACCACTCTGCTTCCAGGAGAAGATTGATCTCCCTGCTGCAGGGATCCCAGCATGAAAGGTCATTCATTCCAGAAGGAGGTCTCTATATTAACTCCGGTGTGGACACCCCCCACACACTGTGTACTTCCTCAGTTTGTGCTGCATGCCGTCGCATTTCCTGCGGCGAGGCCATGCGCGTCACGCCCGGCTGTTAATTAACTCTCCCGGAGCAAACGACCTGCTCCTGCCAGATTCGGGGGCTGTGGTAGGCAGCCAGTGACTTTCCTGCCCCCCCCCGCCCAGTCCCATCACGGGCAGGAACACAGTAGATGGGTGGGAGGGAGGGGTCCTAATTAAATCAAAATAAGCACACACTTTCCTTCTCCAAACAGTACTATTAGCATTTAAGTCAAACTTCATGATTCATTAAGAAGAGGAAGTTGGGCAGAGCGGGGCGCAGTTTTGCGGCAGCAGGAAGCGGAATGCAGTGGCACCCGGGACAGGCCGGGGGTTTTGGGGGTTGGTGATTGTGTTTAGAACAAGCTGTCAGCAATAGGGGGGAACTTCATACGGGAACCCAAAGCCCCAGCAAAGCCTCCGTTTTTTATGGTTTTAATGTTTTTTGGACCCCCTTTCCCCCACCACCACCACCTTCTCAGGAATATTATTGTCTGGCCAAAAATGCAGATGTGAGCCACCAGGCCGAGGCGTCCGTCGCTTGCCTAACACTAACGGGAGCGCGGCGGGAGCGTGGCGGGAACGCGGCGGAAGCTCGGCGGGAGCGTGGCGGGAACGCGGCGGGAGCTCGGCGGGAACGCGGCGGAAGCTCGGCGGGAGCGTAGCGGGAACGCGGCGGAAGCTCGGCGGGAACGCGGCGGAAGCTAGGCGGGAGCGTGGCGGGAACGCGGTGGAAGCTCGGCGGGAACGCAGCGAGCATGACACCGCGAGCCGCGCGCTCCTTTGCAGGAGAGAATGCAGGTGATTTATCTTGGGAGGGTAGCGCTCGCAAAAGCAGCCGCCTTGGGGGGAATCGGCGGAAGGCTCAGCGAGTGCTTTTTTTGGGGCTGAGCGGGGGCCTGCAGGAACACGGCCGCCAGCAGCCTGTGTAATTGCAGCTGCGCTTCTGATCAAGGACACATTTCAGAAGCAAGTAAACATCTCCCACATCAAACCCACAGACAGCCGCCTCTCCAGCGCTGTTGTTGGGTTTTAATAGTCCAGCGTTACTCCTCCTAATTGTGTTTATGTTTCTGCGTGTGTTTATTTTGCTGGGGGGCTGCCTGTCCTCGGCTCATGGAGGAGAAATCCAAAAATACGAGTTAATCATCACTCCGCTTTGTCTTCCTGGACTTCAGGACGAAGCCCACGCTGGCCTTAACGTGTCTGCTAGAGGATTTCCACCGGCTCCTTAGTGTGATGTTTTCTTTCGCCCTAATGAGTTCTAAGTGGCCAATACTTTCTTCTGCAGGAAGCCCGTGTCAAACTAATTAACTTTTAATGAGAGGAACCCAGCTGATTAGCGTGTTTTCTTTGGCACATAGGCGGCTGGTTTGGCGTGAGGTCTGAGTGCAGTTACCTGAGCTCAGGCATTGCGGTTTGGGCCGTTCCTGAATGCTGCTAGTGGGTCAATCTGGACTGGAACTGGCTGCCACTTGTGTGGTGAGTGCCGCACGCTGGGGCCATGGGGTGGCGCTGTGTCTGCTCTGCACGGGGTGGTTTTGACTGGTGTGATGCACCGGTGCTGTGCTGTTCTGTGGCCTCTCCCTGTATACATGTCACTGGAGCATCCGTGACACGGGGGGGTGTAAGATGTTCCATGAGCCTGACTTAGCCATCACCAGGGGGCGCTGGACTATATCAAGATGTTTGGGTCTGAGAGTTTCCATTCGGAGGGGCGTAAGAAAGTGGGTGTAATCAAAGAGAAGGAAGCAAACGAGATGCTTGTCTCAGCAGGGGAATGAATGTGCCGTCTGGGTCAACTAGAGCTTTCAAGACCTGGGTCAGCATCCACCCTGCATGTCCTCCTCGGGACAGCCTTATTAGTAACATTATTATTATTATTATTATTATTATAGTTCTGGTTGTTATGGTGGGGGTGAAGGGTGGTTCTGAGTGGGTCTGGTGCGAGCAACACGGTCCCATATCCTGCTCCTTGAGTGGGAGAGCCGAGCCCCCTCACAACCCCCCGGGGGGCAGTGCGGGGAAAGAGAATTTACCAAGCGAGCGGCAAGTCTATCCAGGGGCCGCGGGGGCCTGCATAGCACGCTGTTACGTAATCAGCGATCACACTGTTATGCAACGAGCTCTCGAAAGCGGCATCCGCGTTCGGCGTGTGGCCGTTCGAAGCCTCCAGGGGGCAGAGATGAGCCGCTGTTTTCATAACTGGGAAGTTTGTTTCTTCCTCTTGTTAATGTCAGGCTCTGTATGCTGCTTATTGTTCTTTGAGGGCTGTTTCCTAGTAACCCCTCTGGTCTGATCCCTGCAAAGGGAGCAGCAGGGTCCTTTTTGATGTGGATCCTGAGCGGGCCAGAAAGTAGTGCCTCGCACACTCCAGACGAGCTGCGCCTCCTCCCTGCAATCAAACGGCTGGGAATCAGGCCCGTATCCCGGCGTGTCAGACAGGTGTGACATCATCAAGGGGCGCCATAAAACAGATGAGACGTGGTGCCCTGTCCTCCCTGGAACACGGCCAATCAGGTGCCAGAGCACAGCGGCAGAGTGTCATGTGACCGCGAAGGCTGGCCAACGGTGTGATTTTGCGAGCGGCTCCGTGCGGCGAGTTTCCAGTTTAGCAGGCGTGTCGTGGCTGTGCGCTTAGCCTCTCTCACCTCGGCACCGTGCCAGGGTCTGATTAATATTCCCGTGCCAGCCGGGACACACCGAGCCTGCAAACGTGTCTGTTTCATCCCTCAATTAGGGAATTAGTTGGACGGCGCGCTCAGGCTCTCTCGCCGGTAACACGGCTCCGGTTTGTTGAAGTACCAGCGAACAGAAAGAAGTCAAGTCGGCTGAGAGCCTTTTCAAAGGAGCGCATCCCTTAAAGATGAAATCAATTTTGTTTCAAGTCTCTACTCTCGCTTGATGTCGAAGGCTCTAGGGTTGGATTCTGCAGGAGAGACAGAGAAAAAAATCTGTTTGATTTGTCAGAAGTTCTTTAGATTAATATACAGCTGTCACGTCACGGAAGATCCGGACCTCATCGCTGCCTTTCATCTGCACGGTTTCACCTGGGGGCGCCGCACACCTCTGCAGGAGAAGGCCGCTCATTAGAGCTGTGGGCGGGGCCTGTGTGAGCTGGGGCGGAGCCTGGGAGGGGCGGGGTCTGTGTGAGCTGGGGCGGAGCCTGGGAGGAGCGGGGTCTGTGTGAGCTGGGGTGGGGCCCGGACACATCCAGGAGCCACTTCTGCCCTTACATCTGTAAACACAGTCTCCACGGCCAGCTTTGTGTGGGGTGATACAGGTGGCGGGGCCGGCGCTTAACGAGAAGGCTTCTGAAAACATAAACAATGTGTCCTGTGATCAAGAAGGCCTTTAATTATCACCTCATTCTCCGTTAGCTGTCCAGCGGCAAGCGCGGCAGACCGGCACTGTATGAGAGGCAGCATGGGTGCTTAGAAATGACCCTTGCTTCCACAATGTTTGCTGTTGTGGGTTTTTCTGGATATAATCCTGCGAGTAATGGGGTACCTAAAATTTGCAGTCCATATATTGAGTCTGAAGTCCATGAAGGTCAACTAAGCAATTTTTGCAATGTTATTCACTCAAGTTTGAGATGGGCACTGCTGTTGTACCATCCAGCAAGCCACTTGGCTCCGGTGTGATCTGCCATCCAGCACGGCTGCTCACTACATAGAGCCCCCACCTTCTGGAGGGAGACATGGACAGGGACCCAAGCAAGAATGCCCTCTTGTGGTGGTGGATCAGCAGTGCAGTTAATTAAGAGCTATTGGTTAATTGGTGTGGATGCTTGATTGGAGAGACTAATAAGTGCTAAGGTGCTCTAAGCAGAACAGTGTGGAAGTCTGGGCTGGATACTTTGGGCTTTGTGTTTTGCAGATTGGTACTTAAGCTCTGTTCCCGGTAAAGGAGCCGAATGCATGTGTAGTATTAGCCTTTCGTGATGCCCCGGTTTCTCGTATTGAATATGGAAATTGTAGATGGCCTCTGGGTAAGGAGCATCGAGCCGGTTTGAGCTTTTCCTGTTGTTGTTGTTGTTTGAATTTCACACTGACCTCAGTGCCCCGGCATTTCAAAGGCTGCTTCTGGAAAAGGTTTCCACTATGCCCACTCATCTTTGCTCGGGCTGATACCCTGAGCGAGACATAGCAGGGGGGGGGTTGGGGGGGGCGGTTCAGGTCTCACGTTTCATCAAATACTGATATAAAGATTTTTAACTTGTCCGTGTCGTTGCTGCTGAATGTTGTGTTTGGATAAATTTCCTTAGCTCTCCTGAGCCCCCCTCCCCCCACAGGGCAGATTATGTCACTTTAACCCAGTTTATAGAGCCTTGTTTTGGTACTGCATAACCTCTGCATGTTCTCTCCTGCACTCTCTCCTGATCTTAACCACCATATGACTGGCTGCCCTTTGGATTACTGTAGTAAAAGGCCTGTCTGTATGTGGGGGGGGCTTTTAGGAAGGACAGCCTGGTGCCCCAGACTTGTAGGCCTGTCTATATGTGGGGGGCTTTTAGGAAGGGCAGCCTGGTGCCCCAGACTCGTCATTTCTCCTGGTGCAGCCCTGCCCCACTGATTTCCCCCCCCCCCCCCCCCAAAAATGGCACTATTCTCTTTCTGTCTGTCATGTGACCCGCAGTACTGACCTCACTGCCCGCCTCACTCCACGTTTCCCATAATTCCAGACTCTCCAGCTCAGTACAAATGTGTGATACTTGCAGCTCGGCATAGAACCTACTGCTCCGCAGTGTTATTAAGAGGTACCACCACCTCATTGTGCAACCTGACATCCTCCCCCCAAACATCAAGTGACGCTCAATGTTATTTTTTACTGGAAGGTTTTTTAATAGAAATTTTATCTTTTATCTGAGTCATGTTCATTCCTTCCCATAGTAAGACAGATGAGTGTGGAAACTCCAGTTATTGCTTTTGACTACTAAAGTTTTGAATATTATTCCATAAAGACATTATTTATATAGCAGCCCATTTGCTCTCCTGTTTTCATTACCTGCCCCATTTGTCATCCCGTGGCTTTGGAGAGTAGCTTTTCAGATCTGTTCAACATGTGTAACTATAGACAAAATGCAATATCTGAAGTATTTTAGGGTGTTTTTAAAAATTGCTTTCCTGTGTTTGGATGATATATGAATATAAATTACAATTAAGCGACCCAACGTTCTAGTCATCCAAGCAGACAAAAAAAATCCTAATGCGGCCACAAGAGGGCGGCATTGGCGACGTTTCGCACAAGCCACAGCAACACGTGGTTTGCAAACCATTAGAGATGCGCATTCAGTTTGATTAGGAGTGCCTTTCACTTCTTATCCCAATATGTTATTTCTGTCAGTGTCGTAAATTGTCTTATTATCAGTTGCTGTAATTTATATGTTGTCAGGAATGGTGTGCTGCGAGTCCCACACTCTGCCTTGTCATGCGGCTCTTTGACCCCTGGACCTGTTCACTTTCGGACATGTGTTTCGCGTCTCGCTTTCCTCTCCCAGAGACAAAGACAGCCATTCTTCCGCACGGCGCGGGCTGATGGAAACTCGCCGCAGGTCCACACATCTGTCGGGACGCACTCAGGGCGAGCTTCATCTCAGGGAATGAAATATGGTATCAGGTGATGGCGCACTTGAAGCTCCTCCCCATTGCTTGGCCTCGTGTGAGACCATCTCGCCGGTGGCGTCCGCTGGCGAGCCCCCGGTGTCAGAGTCCGCATATTTCCAGACTCGTATATCCAGCATCAGCTCGTCTTGGGGGAGGGGGGGGGGGCGTCGAGATACTCCCATGCAGCCAACCCCCCACACCCCCCCAGGACGAGGCAGCTGTGCCTGAGGTGAGTTATGCACCCCCGGTCACAGTGTCATGTTGTAAATGTTTTGGTTCCTCATGCCTTTTTTTTTGGAAGGCCTGTCAGGCGGAATTGAAATGGACCTTCCTCGCATGTGAGAATGATCCAAAAGAAGAGTATTTGACATCTGATGTGGAGCATTCTCCCGGGGGGTGCGGCTCAGTCCAGGGAGCTGAAGGTGGGGTGGGGGGGCGTCGGGCCGGCTGTCAGGTTAGATGTGCTTTCTGTTATTCAAACAGGCGTCCTTAACACAGAAAGCACTCACTGGTAATAATATCTCAGACGGGTGGTTTTTGGCTGTTCCCAGATCTAGCAGCTGCTGTACTTTTTGGTGAGTTGCTATGTATGTGGATAGATACACGTGTGGAGGTTAGGGTTGGGGAATGTGTCAGAAGTCAGGCACAGCGACGGCTGGCAGGCAGGCAGGCCCTCTGCTGTGACAGGAGCAGTGGCTGTCTCTCAGTATGCCTAGCTGACCGTACTCGTCTTTTTGTGTACCCGTTTAACTTCCGTATTACATTTATGTCCATCTTACATCCATGACATCAACCCTCCATTGTCGAAGACCAGGTCCAGTTTTCAAGGACAGAAAGAAAGAGGACGTTAAAAACCATTGGCTGGTGTTTTTGCCCTGCCCCAAATATGAGAGACAAATCAGTGGTATCCTCACCAAATGAGACCAATCCCATAATTCATTGCACCCCAAGTTCATTCTTGGGAGGCAAGTTAACAAGACCGGTCTTACCGCGACCGCAAGTACGATCTTCGCATTAACGGTAATGAGAAACACCCGGTGTGTGACAGAGGGACCTCCACCACTACAGGTAACCTCAATGGAGACAGAAGGTTCCTCCATTAATGTGCTGCCACCTCTGTCTGCCTGCCGCCTTGGTATGATGGCTCTTAGAGCCCACGCCGGCTGGTTTTACCACGTCGCTCTTTGGTTGGTGGTTTGCAGCACCGTGTGTGTCTGAGAGGGGCGGCAGGTCACCAGGACCCAACGCTCTGCTTCATGGTCATGTTGTGTGACGCGGTTCATGTTGCACCTGAACCTGTGACCACTTGTGGGGGGGGAGGAAGCGAGAGTCTGAGTGTGTCCTGTTAGCTGACACGTGGCACTTACTCACCACCATCGCGGTAGTGGTGACGTGTCGTGTTGTCTGGGATCGCAGTGCCTGGTAACCTGATGCTCAGCTGAGGTTATGCGGTTCAGTGCTGAAATCGCGGTGTTAGTACTGAGGCGGGACCACATTTAGGAGGGGAGAGTCTGCCCACACCTGTGTAATCCCGGGTTCTCCATCAGCACACGTGTACAGATCTGTCTCCTGGGACACACTTAAATCTTTGTGGTAGGAGACTGGCTGTGGGGGCGGGGGGGGGCATGAAAAACACGCTTTGTGGTGTCAGTGGATCTCTTGATATGAAACACCCACTTACAGGCCTGACGTATATTGTGGGGGTGTGACTGTGCTGCTGAGAGCTGAGAATGCAGGGATGGACCGGGCCTCACCATCCACAGCTTTGTGGACCAGGTTCAGAGAGAACCCAAGCAGAAGTGTCAGATTTACATTTTGCTATTTATGTTTTACATTATGCCCATTAATAACCACTAAAAATAAACCTCATCAAAGCAAACAGAATATGTAGGTGCAGGAACAGTCAAATTCAGCTGATTCCATATGGTTGGCAAATGGAATCACAGTTAGCTGACCGTGTGACAAATGGAATCACAGTTAGCTGATCGTGTGACAAATGGAATCACAGTTAGCTGATCGTGTGACAAATGGAATCACAGTTAGCTGATCTTGTGACAAATGGAATTTCAGATAGCTGATCGTGTGACAAATGGAATTTCAGTTAGCTGATCATGTGACAAATGGAATCACAGTTAACTGACCGTGTGACAAATGGAATCACAGTTAGCTGACCGTGTGACAAATGGAATCTCAGTTAGCTGACCGTGTGACAAATTGAATCACAGTTAGCTGACCGTGTGACAAATGGAATCTCAGTTAGCTGATCGTGTGACAAATGGAATTTCGGCTAAATAAATGTGACAAATATAATTCCAGCTAATTGCACACAGCCGTTCCAGACTGTTTAACCAGCAGGAAGCTGTGTGTGAGGTGTGAAGGCTGAAGAGCTGGCCTCTGATGTCAGGGAAGCTCGGTCCACCACCCGGTCACCACCAGGGCAGGGAGAAGATGGAGCTGTCACACGTATTGATGATGAGGACGGTAGTGCCCTCATTTGAGTGTGCCGGTTACTAAAGAGAGTTGCTGCTTATACACTAGATGTGAATTAATTTCCCACTGTCAGAGTCGTGGACATGTTCTTCAAACTGGTGACTGTATACTGTATGCGGTGTGATGTCCGATGTTCCTGATGTATGAAGACGGAATAACTTTTAATTAACCCACTGGTATTTTCGGTGGCTAACGGTCAGTTCCAGTTCCAGTTTGTTCTTGGTACTTTGTCTCCATCTAGTGGACAAATATCTTATATTCGCATTCGACGAATTAACCCGTTTAATCCCACCGGCAACAATTGTTGCTAACATAAGCAACATGGAATGAAAAAAATCCATACATGTTATGTTTTAAGAAGGTCTAATGAGTGAAATGCGTGCATTTATTTTGCAGGGAAAACCTCGGGATTAAACGGGTTAAGTTTTAAATGAGCGGTAATTGCTCGTAACATAAAATAAGTCCCCATTTGCGCTGTCATTACAAGAAAATGCAGAGGTGTCAATTTCAGGGGCAGAAAAAAAAAATACAGCCCAGGATTTTGTATCAACCAACCAGTTGAGTTCTCTGTGAATGTGGCTCATCATGCTCAACTAATTGGTTGAAACAAAATCCTGGTCTGGATTTTTACTTTCTGGACGTGAAATTGACACCTCTGAGAAAATGTACCGTTGCACACCTACGTAGTGTTTGAATGAAAATGATCTTTGGAGGCTCACGGTTATGAGCCAGTTGGCCGTGATTGTAAATTCTGCGGTTCTAGTCTCATTGTCGGCAGTCATTTGACTGCTGGGCCCTCGGCTAACCCTCGGCTAACCCTCGGCTGCTCCAGGTACAGGCTGCCGTTGCCTTTTCAATTGTACGTCGCTTTGAAAAAAAAGGCGTTGCTAGTTAATTAAAATATAATGTAGTCTTTTACGTTATTCATCAATATAAATCAGTTACACAACTTAAGACACACTGAGGACCACACGCACAAATCTTCCACGAAGCCTTTTCCCCAATACAGTTTATTGCATCTGCCAGTATATTGAAATGTGTATAATTTTATTTTTAAAAACTCTTGCACACCCTGCCTTTGTCCATTGCGTGCGTGATGAGAAATGTAATAAAATATTAAGCATACCGAATAGCAATCCATTTTTCGTTGTAGGTGTATAAAGTTACAGTGCATTTTTCAAGCCAAAAATAATTATTTGGTTGTAATTCTGCGAAAGAGACACTGGAGGGAGCCAGAATATACGAAAAAAATCCTCTGCGTGGTTAAATACAAGATTTGAGTCACTTTACTTTTACGTGATAAGTAATATTTTTATTAATTCATCTTTACGACGTCCTTTAAATAGAATCACTGAATTAAAAAAAACCCACCCGGGCGACAGATGTGTTATTTGCACGTCGTGTGTGTCTCCGACCGGAGCGAGAGTCGTTATTCGCGGTGCGGGACTTCGACGCCGGGAATCCGACGGGACGGAGCCGGCGCTCGGGTTACATCTCTCCTGGGCGAGCGACGCAATCACTCTGCCCAAAAACATCTGGAAAAGCTGCATTTCGCCCCGGCGACGTGCTTTCAGATAGAAAGCAATGGCGCAAAGCTTCGGCGCAGGACGGAATGCAGGGAATGGGCTGAGATGTGCAGGGAATGGGCTGGGATGTGCAGGGAATGGGCTGAGATGTGCAGGGAATGGGCTGAGATGTGCAGGGAATGAGCTGAGGTGTGCAGGGAATAGGCTGAGATGTGCAGGGAATGGGCTGAGGTGTGCAGGGGATAGGCTGGGATGTGCAGGGAATGGGCTGAGATGTGCAGGGAATAGGCTGGGATGTGCAGGGAATGGGTTGAGGTGTGCATGGAATAGGCTGGGATGTGCAGGGAATAGGCTGAGATGTGCAGGGAACAGGCTGGGGGTGCAGTGTGCCTGTTCTCTGGGCTTGTCAGCGATACTCCGCAGCCCGGCCCTTACTGGAGAATGCGGCATGTTCACGTGTTAACAGTGAATTAAGTGCCCCCCCCCCTCCGTGACACTCACTGGCAGCCATAGTGCAGTTTAATCTGAACACAAAATCTTTGTAGTGATTAAATCGACACAACCATAGGCCTATCTCTAAAAAAAGCTGAAATTATTAACCGTCTCGTCTTCATGCCCTTTTCATTATGAAAAACTATCGGACAAGTATCATTATAAGGTACGTCTTTAAAGCCCCCTCTCCGTGTAAGAGAACCCCGGACCAATCCGTAGGTTAAATTCTCTCATCAGTTTATAAGGTAAGGATCGATATAGTAACACATAGATCGCTTAATCGATGTACAAAATCACAAGTAATGCGATACAACTTTGTTACTATGGACTTTGAAATGAACGAATAGATGTATCAGATGTTATATGATTCTGTACTTTATTGCGCTCTTTCTTCGGAAGGATGCCCGGGTTCTCCTCATTAAATTCCGATACTGATTTTTGCCGCGGGGAGGCGCTGTACGTAAAATAACCGCATTTCTATATAATCGGATTTTGTGGGTTTTTTTTCTGTCGTTATAATTTCCCCCCTGTAATTATGCATCTTCCTTATCCGTTTAAAATGTAAGACGTGTTTTAAATATTTTAATAAACGTGCCATATCTTGACAGTTTGTACTCGCCTCATACTTACTGAAAATGTTTAAAAGTGAAAGTGCAACGTGTATGACAAACGATTTCTGGTAAGAAGGGGAATTTATCGGGCGTGTGGCTCTTCTGGCCGCTTGATGCGCGCCGATAGCGGAGCAGAGGTGCGGGGCAGGGCGCTAGTTCCGCTTCCTCGGACTGTGCGCCGCCGTAAGCGGGTCAGAGACGGACACAGGAGCCGTTTGTGCGGAGCTGCGGTACGGGGGCTCCGCGCACCCCCGGGGGGAAAAGCCAGGCGGCCGGCCGGCGGATCGCAGCAAGGACAGAGTCATTAAAAAAGGGCATTTCTGAAGACAGCGTGCCGAGCGTGCCGATGAAGAAATGGCAGCCGAGTCCACCCGGAGATTCACGAAGAACCTGTTTAAGCCCGGGACGGCAGCGGAGATCCGGCAGACGGCGTCCAGCGCGATGAGGCACCCGGCGGTGGCGGTGAGTTCGCGGCGGTGGCGATCGCGGGCTTCCCAGCCTCCAGCAGCACAATCCCCCATTGATCGCGGGCGGGATGGAGGAGGCATCGCCGAGCCCTGCGCAGCCCCACCGCACCAACTTCACGCCCATTCTCATATTTTCTAAATAAATTTGCCTCGCAAATGAATTGTGCAGTTTTGCGCCAAGATCCGCATCACTTTGTATCCACTTACTTTGAATGTAACTGTTTCGGTATACAGTGTAACAATCGGCAGCCCCTATAAGGCTTTATGAGCATACCGTGTTTCGGTATACAGTATAACAATCGGCAGCCACTGTAAGACTTTATGAGCATACCGTGTTTCGATATACAGTATAACAATCGGCAGCCCCTGTAAGGCTTTATGAGCATACCGTGTTTCGGTATACAGTATAACAATCGGCAGCCCCTGTAGGGCTTTATGAGCATACCGTGTTTCGGTATGCAGTATAACAATCGGCAGCCCCTATAGGGCTTTATGAGCATACCGTGTTTCGGTATACAGTGTAACAATCGGCAGCCCCTGTAGGGCTTTATGAGCATACCGTGTTTCGGTATACAGTATAACAATCGGCAGCCCCTGTAGGGCTTTATGAGCATACCGTG
>JAODKM010000119.1:468911-494195 GCA_026780845.1 Petrocephalus sullivani
GGGGGGGTCCTCCCTTATTAAGGGCCGTTACTGTAACGCTGGGGGGGGGTGTCTCTCATTAAGGACCGTTACTGTAACGCTGGGAGGGGGGGGTGGTGTCCCTCATTAAGGACCGTTACTGTAACGCTGGGGGGGGGTGTCTCTCATTAAGGACCGTTACTGTAATGCTGGGGCGGGTATGTCCCTCATTAAGGGCCGTTACTGTATCACTGTGCCCCCCCGCATAAATAGTGACTGTGGTTTGCATCCTGACCGGAGCGCGTCAGGCGCGGTCATGTGCCTCGGCTGGCGTGTGAGTGTCAGCCTGGAATATTAATCTCCATTGTCCATTGACGCCCCCCCCCCCACCGAGCAGACTGAGCAGGCGTGTCTTGGCGTGTGCACTCGTAGAGGCCGTGTGTCTGCATTCTGCCTCAGAGCTTTCCACTTGTGTCCCCATGAAAAGTACCACCAGGCCCCGTACAGGATGAAGCTGCTCGGTGGTGCTGCGGTTTCTGTCATGCTGGTTATCGTCATAAACTCAGTTTTGGTGGCAGGGAGTGGGGGTCGTGGGGAACTACACTTTGGGGAGGCAATGATGGGCCTGGGGAAACCCCCCCCATCTCTTCCTCCCTTGAGAAGCCCCACCCCCCATGGAGAGTGAGAGCTGGTGGTAAGGTGCTTCTGTGGAACTGTGACAGGCAGCCGAAACTGACCTTTGACCCCTGGGGTTTATAGTGCCTTGCTGCCGCATACAGTGTTCTTAACACCAAACATTTATTCAAGCTGACCCTCCTGCCTCATGTTCTGTGAGCCTGTCTATCTGTGACATTTAACGCATTTAAAATGTTCTCATTTACAGGAGTGGCAAACATGTCCCATTATTAAGGGCTAGTATGATTATCCCATGTAAGTGCAGGCTGTAAATCCTCTGTTCATTCTAATTGCACAATTTCACCCTGCGAGCAAACAGCCCCCAGAGCTGCAGAGCTGCAGCTGAGCTTCTTCAGGCCCCAGGTTTGACTGAGGACACTGGCGGGCAGGCCGATCACACTGCGGGCAGGCCGATCACACTGGCGGGCAGGCCGATCACACTGCGGGCAGGCCGATCACACTGGCGGCAGGCCGATCACACTGGCGGGCAGGCCGATCACACTGGAGGGCAGGCCGATCACACTGGCCGGCAGGCCGATCACACTGCGGGCAGGCCGATCACACTGGGCCCCGCGTTTTTGCAGTCAGAGCTGTCGTTTGACGGGGATGTTTCATGTATTTTCTGCAGCAGGAGAAGGCAAAGCTGATCGAACCTCTGGATTACGAGGCCGTCATCGCCGACCTGGACAGCGAGTTGCAGGAGGACCCCCTAGGAGACCTGATTCTCTTCCCCGGAGATGACTTCACGGTGCGTGCGTGTGTGTGCGTGTGTTCCGGATAATCACTAGCCCTCTGTCAGGGCAGTCACTGGTTCTCTGGACCACCAGACCTGGCAGTCTGTGTCCTTGTTTGTTTGAATCGTTTCTCTCTCTCGCTCGCTCTGTCCCTTTCATCAGCACATGGTTGAGACAGGAAGGCCTTTGTGCTTTCATGCATTGGTACAGCTGGATGTTTAGGTACAACAGAAATTTCCCCACTGGGACCCAAATGTCCTGCAGTTTCTTCCCATACCCAGTCAGACCAGCCCTGGGGTCAGGGGGGTGCAAGCCGGGGCGGGGAGTTTCTCGCGTGCTGATTGGTCAGTTTAAGGTCTCCCTGGTTCAGACTCACTTCTGTAAATCAGACAAAGATGATAGTGTGGCTGCCACCTGCTCGGCTTTTAAGTTTTCATCACCCTGACAACTTTTTGGGGCTCCTGTCTGCCGAGTTTGTATGATCTCCCTACACACACACGCAGGCACGCTCACACACACACACGCAGGCACGCTCCTGAAGCCGGCTGACGCATGCGCCCCTGCACCATGAGGGCTGCCCAGCCCCAGGACGAGGGCGGGGCCCCAAGGTGGAAGTGAGAGTCTATTTAGATGTTGACAGCCCAGGCAGAAATAGGATGTGGCCTCCTGAGATCTGTGGACTGCAGCCAAGTCGCGCAGCTTGCTGATGGGGAACAGCAAAGCAGCACAGAGGAAGCAGGTGCATGCCGCGATGGTGTGGTGACCTGACCTGCCGAGCCCCGAGCCTCACAGACCCCAGTCGGTGCCCCCCACCAGCAGAAACGGGGCTCTCTGTCCAGGACAGCTGCCCCACTCTGATGCTCATGGAGGCACTTTGCAGTAAATCCCACTGGGCCGCTGTCTGGCTCTGACGCCCTCCATCACAGAGACCGTGAATCGGATGCTTCGCTTCGTAGCACCCGTTTCCATGACGTCCGGTTACCGCGGTGAGCTGTGACGCCCGCCTCTGCCAGTGCATCTGAGCAGCGTCTGGTGTACCAGAAAAGGCCTGGCGCGAGGCCTTCGAGCAGAAGCAGAGCCGGCATGAGCAGGAAGTACCTTTGCCTGGCTTTAACCACACGACCTATTTGTGAGCAGAGTAATATAGCATTTTCACACGTCCTCCTTGCTATTCCCCGGCGACCTCTCTCCCAGATACATAATTGGATACTTAGTTAGCAAGTTAAGCTGTATGTTAAACCATACCTGACCTTAAGCAGTCACTGACAAGCTCTGGAGATGCCTGCAAGCCCAGGCCAGGACATTCTGAGGGTTCGCTCAGTAATGCACAAACTTAATTTGCCTGAGGTATTTTTAATGCTCTCTGAGTGTTTCAAGCGCCCGGCTGCAGGGAGCATAAATCAGCCAGAGGTAGGTATCGAATGCCCTTTAATGGAGCCCCCCCCCCCCCCCATCTCCTCTGCTTACTGGGCTTTAACGTCGTTAAAGAGTCTTTTATGCGCCTTACGCTATAACGTCCAATTTTTCATCGCTGTGCCAGATTCCCGAAAATGATCCCTATGCATCCTAGAAAGCTGGATGCATTTATTGAGGGAGAGCTGAAGTCGCCTCTCGCTGGCCGGCGTAGCGAGGAGACGCGCGCCCTTTTTGAGTCACGCTCTGAGGCTTCCTGCTCACGCTTCTCCTGTCCACCCCCCCAGGTGTCTACAGTGCCCCTGGAGAGCCGGACGTTACACTCCACGGTGCCAGAGGGGGCTGAGCAAGCAGCCAGTCTGCTGGTCAGACAGGTGGGTGCTGGGGGCGGTCCTGATGCATTTCCTCTGCACTGGGAGACCCGGTAGGTATCAGGGGCGCTGTGAGCCATCAGACAGGCAGGCAGGACTTTTTCCGTGACAGATCTTGATTGGCTGACTCGGTTTAGTCCATTATTGACATGTGGGAGGAGCTAAAGAGGAAGGTGGGCTGAACCACTGAGATGCCCTGTCAGCTCTGCTTAATCTATTGATAGTTCACTCTATCGACCCCTGGGCCCCTAGGTCATGTGATTCCGGGGCGGGACTGATGTGCCACAGCGGATATTGGGTCAGGGGGGTGGGGGCTCGCAGATCTTCCCTCCCCCAGGATCATTATCAGCCTGCGTACAGTATAATTGTGACGCGGTAATAGGACCTGCTTCCCTCGCCTGCACTGAGCCCCATTCCACGTTCCCTGCTAATTAGTCTCTTTGCAGTTCTGCCTTCCTCCCTGGCCGCCCCTGCCTGTAATTACACGTTATCGCAAGTCACGATGGCAGGGCCGCCCTGTCCAGCGTGGGCCCCGAAAACGCACAGGGCTATATCTGTCATGCCGGGTGGCGGGGCAGGGGGCAGTGTGTGAGGTGTGGTGACCTCACCTGCTCCTTTAGGAGGACATCTGCCACAACTGGGGTGTTTTTCCCGTGGGCAGCATGGGGTAAAAATGGGGCATGATGCAGCAGTTCTGAGGAGGTCTGATAACTACAGTCCTGCTTTCTCCTGTAGGCATGCAGGTACTACAACTCCCCTCTGCACCTGGTCAGCTACACGTCCGAGGCCTACGGAGGAGACTATCGACAGCTGCCCAGGTAAGTGCCTAACCGGGCCGGGAACATGGTCCATCCTCTGACATCCGTCCAGGGACCTGAGGTCTTCTTCTGGCTTTCAGCTAAAGAGAGAAACATGAATATGACCAAACTCAGGAGGGATATTCCCGGGGGGCTTGGCGGGGCCCCAAAGTGGTCCCCAAAGCGTACCTCTTGGTGCAGGTCGGCTGGGCTCAGGCTCTGGGATAGCTAGGCAGCAGTCACCTGATGTCGTGGCCTCACTGGAGCCACCGTCCCTGCATGTCACCCCAGGGTGCGTGTCCTTCATGTAGCCTGAGGAGAGATCTGAGGCTTTTAGGCCCTCGGGCTGCAGTGAAACACAGCCTTCTCTGGTCAGCCCTCTGCTATATAGCTGCTA
Source organism: Petrocephalus sullivani (assembly GCA_026780845.1). NCBI lineage: Eukaryota > Metazoa > Chordata > Actinopteri > Osteoglossiformes > Mormyridae > Petrocephalus > Petrocephalus sullivani. The sequence goes on from JAODKM010000119.1 coordinate 473,257, forward strand.
TAGGTGGAAAGTCCAGGTCCAGAAAGTACAAATCCATGCCAACATTTTGTTTCAACCAGCCAGATGTGTACTCAGTCCTTGTGACTCTTTATATTAAACTGGGTTAGAAGTCCTGGACTGGATTTCTACTTCCTGGACCCGCACTCTGCACCTGCGGTAGCTGCTTAGTTTATGCTGTCACCCATTGGCTGACAGGTTAACTTGCTGCTTTGAAAGGGACCCATAAAGGGGGCCTTGTCCCTAACGGCTCCGCCCCCCCCCCCCTGACATGTCACAAGAGGCGCCGGGAGGGCCGGCCAGCCTCGTAAAAGGCGGCTAGGCGTGAGATTGCTTCTCAAAGCCTGGCTAGGCCCCTGCTCGCTGACCAGTCATTGTGCGATTGGCAGACAATGGGGGTGTGCGATCAGGGGGCGGGGCTCTGCAGCACCGCGGCGATGCGATGACAGCGTGAGAGAACATTGGCTAAACGACCAGCTATAGATACATGCACAAATACAGCACGGGTCAGCACAAACCTAGGTGGTTTCTAGGATGAGAGAGCCCCCCCGCCCACACTGATGGAGGCCGGCTGTGTCACATGATTGCCCCCCCCCCTCCCCCACAGGAAGCCACTCAAGCCGGAGAAGCTGCCAAGTCACTCCTTCGAGATCGACCATGAGGAGGTGGACAGGGACGAGGTCAGAGTCCAGCCGGGCCATCCCGGAGCTCAGCGCGCCTCACGCCTGCCTCTGGGATGAGTCCCGGCACCAATGCAGCTCTTCTGATTATCTGAATGAACTGATTACATTTGAAGATTAATGTTCAAATATCTGTTTAATTTCGACATTTGAGTTGAAGAACGGCCGGCTTCTGCAGGGAGCCTCACCACCTTTTTCTCCCACCTAGGACACCACGTCCCTCTCGTCGTCCAAAGGGGGCGGGGGGGGCGGTGGGGGTAGCAGTGGGGGGGTCGGCGTCTTCAAGTCTGGTTGGCTGTACAAGGGGAACTTCAACAGCACAGTCAACAACAGCATCACTGTGCGGGTAAGGGGCCCCCGCCTCCCCAACTCCCTGCATTATTTTCCTGCACTCTCACAACATCCTGCCCCCCCCTCCAGGTCGGAGCTCCCTGCTCCTTGGTTTTAGGATGGGGTCAGGTGTCCTGTGCATCATTTGAGCAGAGATGTATTAAATGCCCAACAGTCTAGCATCTGCCATTGATTGGACCCTGATTTATCGCTGGGACCTTCGCAGTGACCTGTCACAGCTCAGGTCCAACACCATGTGACTGTTCCCTGCCCTCGCACCCGCTCTGGGCTGCTCTTCCGTCTCTGCTAACACCCAAGCAGCAAAGGCCCCTCTGCTTCCTCCCAAGAAACCAACTAGTGCCAGTTCCACTGCCACAAATGTCAAACGGGGCACAGCATGCTGTGCGAGGCGTTTTCAGTGGTCAGCGGGCTCGTCATGGCGATGATCCTTCTTTTCCTGCAGTCTTTCAAAAGGCGGTTCTTCCAGCTGACGCAGTTGACGGACAACTCCTACATCATGAACTTTTACAAAGACGAGAAGATCTCCAAAGAGCCCAAGGGCTGCATCTTCCTTGACTCGTGCACGGGCGTGGTCCCGGTACGTTGGCCGCCACACACTCATGCAGAAATGACCTTGTGGCCAAATGTGAAAACCCTAACAAGAACCGAAACTAGCCCACACTCAACCCTGCCTCCCCTCCCCCATCGCCTAAGCAACATGCTGAAAACACAGCTAGCACGGTTAGCACAGCTAGCACAGCTAGCACGGTTAGCATGGTTAGCACAGCTAGCACGGTTAGCATGGTTAGCACAGTCAGCGGCCCTCGACAGACAGAAGTAGTGGTGGTCTTCTAAAGCTGCAGCCGGTAACTTGTAGCTTTTATTACTGCTGCAGAGGACCACGAGGAGCACGGCGGCGGAAAACAGTGTGTCTCATACCGGCACGCACTGACGCTGGCCAGAAACTTGGGGCTAAATTCCATGTTCGCGCCTCCATCCGCGCGGACAGTGCCATGCTAAGAACCTTAGCAAGGGGGCTAAGCTGTTCCCATTACCGAGTCAGCCAGTGCCAAAAGCTGCACTTTGGCTCAGCAGCAGCAGGGCTTACGTAGGTCTCCCCCCCCCCCCCAGAACAATCGGCTGCGGAGGCACGCCTTCGAGCTGAAGATGAATGAGGTGACGTACTTCGTGCTGGCCGCCGAGAGTGAGCAGGACATGGACGATTGGATCAGCACCCTGAATCGGATGCTGCAGATCTGCCCTCCTGAGGGCCCGGTCCTGGACCGCAAGAGCGTCGACCTGTCTGACGCCAGGCAGGGTGAGTGAGCGCAAACCAAATGCCGAATGTCTCCTGCGGGTTCTCTGATGAAAGCGCGGCATGTCCACACCTGGAAAGCGTCCAGTGATGAAACTGCAGTTCAGATTGTAAATCTCTTCAGCAATAGTGAAATCAATGGTAGTATTTTTGGACTGTAAGGAGAACTTCTGTGTATGTAGACTTTCTGGATAGTTCTTTGATTTGACTTTTGCAGCAGATACAGCAGATCTGGGCGATGTGAGCATTTTGGAGAATGAGGAGACCTCAGAGGACACCATGAACCCCGAGCTGGCCAAGGTGGGCACTGCACACAGTCTGAAACAGAATATTCTGGAATAAGGTCACATTTGCTGCTCCTGGAGGCTTTGGTCCCGGGTTTTTTGGCCGCTTCGGTTGTATGCAGCAGGATATCCCAAGCCCTTGCTTCCATGCGATTAGCGTGTCCGTGTTTGTGGCGTGTGAGCTGGCTGACCAGTGTGCTCTGTGCTGCCAGTACATCTCGGAGACAGAGGAGCAGGTGCAGGAGGTGCGGGGGGAGAGACGGCTGAACCTGTTCTTGCTGGACCCCGATGTGCCCGTGAGTACCTGGGCTAGCTTTGGGTGGTGGGGGGGACACTGGGCTCCACTGACGATGCTCGTTGTCCCTCCCTCGGCAGCTGCTGCGAAGCCCCCGCGGGGACAGCCAGGCCAGCGATGCAGTCCCGGTCCGGCCCTTCGAGGAGAAGCTGGGCCGGAGGCTGATGATCCGGTGCCACAGCCTGATGCTGACACTCCAGGGCTGCGTGAGTGAAACAGAGACCGGGCCCTCCACCAACGTGAGTCCACACTGCCCGTCCGGCCTCTAGCTGACAGTGGGTGGGGTTATGGTGAACTGCCAATCATGGCTTCATTTAATCTGACAAAGTATCCAATGGGGCGCAGGCTGAGCCTGGCTGACATGGCAGGATAATGCTGCCCATCCTGGGTCAGCAGCCTCGTGCTTCCCAAAATTTCCCAGCATGCTCCAGCACAGGGATGGCATTTGCACCCCGCAGTGTATTTCCGGCCGTTTGTGACCCCCCCCCGCCCCCCACCTCCATCCAGATCGAGCCCTTCTTCGTGACGGTAGCACTCTTCGACGTGCGCGAGGGCCGTAAGGTGTCAGCTGACTTCCACGTTGACCTGAACCATGAGGCTGTACGGCAGATGCTCGCAGGCTCGGGCAGCCCCGGGGTCCCAGGCAGCCCCGGGGTCTCAGGCAGCCCCGGGGTCCCAGGCAGCCCCGGCACTGCCCAGGAGAATGGCCGGGGCTCACCTGTGGACACCAGGCCTGGTGCCTCTCAGCTCACTCCAGATCTGGACAGCTGGTTGCGCTACCCCAAGCAGGTATGGAAGCCTGAGAGGGACAGCTGGCCTCCAGGCCTGCAAGGTGGAAGGGAGGTGATCTCAGCAACAGTGGGATGTCTTATCATTTACACTATTTCTGGGGGTGTCTGTTCCTGTCGGTTTGTCTCTCTGCGTCTGTATAGATCTGCGTGCCTACAGGTCTGTCATTTGTACATCTGTCTTGACCCTGTATCTGTGTGTCTGTGTACATACATGGGTTTGTGCACCTGAGTGTGCCCGTCCGTGCAGCTGCGTGTGTTTCATGTGTGCACGCGTGTGCCCATTCTCACGCATGCATGTGAATCAGGCCATCTTCTCGGTGACGAATCCCCACACTGACATCGTGCTGGTGGCCCGGGTGGAGAAGGTGCTGATGGGAAACATCACCAGTGGGGCGGAGCCTTACATAAAGAGCACAGACTCCAGCAAGGTGACGTGCAGCACTGAACATGAACACCATTATGCAGTTTCCCAAGCAACTGTTTCCTAAACAACGTCCAGCTGTGTCATGTAATATGTCTGCTATGTAAATACAACTGAATACACTGACATGTCAAAATGATGCCTTTCTCTTGCACATTTTCAGTATTTTATCATGTGGAAAAAAGGTTCTCTAGATAGAAAAACTGGTTCTGTTTAAACAAATTTTTGATACGGAAATGCACTGGTATGCCAATTCCCGTGCTTAAAAAGCTTAACTCCTCAGTCATTCTCAATCCAGATGGTTTTCCATTCAATTTTTTCATAAAGAGAGCAAAATATCCCCCCTCCCCCACCGTGGAATTCGTAAACTTGGCCCTCATTCCCAAGCTTAAGTTAGGGAACAGAAGGCATCAGAGAGACACTGGCAGACTTACAGCACGGCCCGATTTCAGCTCGGGTGCATGGCCCATCTCTGCCGCTGCCGGTCCTGTAAGCCTGAGCGTGTTCGGCGTGGCTTAGTAACATACTCCTCATTTCCTCTTTTGTCTCCCGAAATCTGCACAGACCGTTCAGAAAATGCTGAAATCCAACAAACAGTTCTGTAGTAAACTTGGAAAATACAAAATGCCCTTCGGCTGGTCAGTGAGGTAAGTGTGATTCGGAAGAGGCCTTTTTATTACGGTGTTTAACACAACTGGAGAGCCTTGAAGCAATTCAGACAGCTTTTATGAGACACCATAACTGTAAACAAAGCTCCCGTGTAAGTTTGAAGTCGTACGACCGCATACTGCAAAGCAGAGACAGAAACTGAAAATATGGTGAAAAGATGATGCTATTTTACTAATTAAAATAAGACATTTTTAAAAGGGCATCATCGTGTCGCTGGTTTGCGTTACAATCCTGACTACCAGAGTGGCTGGGAATATTTCTGACATGTGGTGAGGGTCAGATGATAGCATATGGTAGAGGGTGTCCCCTGGGTCTTAAAGTCTTCGGATTTTTCTCCTATCCTAGGCTTGTGTTCAAAGACAATCATGGCACCGTGGACAGGGAATCCCGATTCTCCCCACTCTTCAAGCAGGAAAGCAACAAGATCTCCACAGAAGACCTGATCAGACTCATCTCTGAGTACAGGAGGTATGCCACGAAAAGCCATTCCCCGCAGAGATCCGTAAGTCATCGCTCCAGCTGGCTCAGAGTTGCTTCAGTGCTCATGGGTTCACCGAATGGCATCTCCACAGGGCAGAGAAGACCAGCAAGCTGCAGACCATCCCAGGAACCCTGGACATTGATGTAGACTGTGTCCCCATGGAACATCCCAGTGAGTTTCCATAGCTGTCTCTCTGCATCTGTCCCCTGACTCCTGTGACCTTCCTGACGGTTTGTGGGCATCTCCGTGCACGTGATGGGTTTCCTGACAGCCCGTGGTGGCTCGGGAGTCCTGTGGCCGTGCCGATCCAGGCACACTGTCCTTTGTAGTCCAAGAAGTACCACAAAGGCTCCTTTGTCTTTTCCAGAGAAGTGGGTGTATAGAAAATGACCCATCACTGGGAAAGATAACGGAAAGAAAGAAGACATTAAGATAACTGATAATAGTCGGGAAGCTGTTGCTAACGATGATGTCGTAATGGATGCTGTGGTATGAGTGCTAGCATGCAATGACAGGCCCGACGTCAGATGCTGTCCCAAGTCCCAAAATAGCAAAGGCTACACCGGGCTCAGGTGGAGTACTCTTTGGAGTTGGTATCCAGTGCACGGTGACCCAATGCAGTCTCCCATCGCTCTGACTCGTGTCGCCTCTCACTTAGCTGATCACTCAGAAACCTGCAGATTGCGGGGTGTTAGCAGTATGGGACGGGCCAGGACTTTGCTTTGGTTCAGCGTGACCTGCATGCGGTAAGGGTTGTGAGGAGATGGGCACAAGGTAGGAACAAGCCATTGACTTTCAAGTAGCCAGGAAGTCTCAAGCTTTACCACTCAAGTTCCGAGTCAAGTCCTGAGTCAAAACAGGCAAGTCTCGAGTCAAGATAGTCTAACACAAAGTCAATTTCTGTAATGCCACAACAAAGTTATATAGTATATGAAAATTATTATATTCAGACTTGTTTATGACTTGAGACTTGTTTGTCTTGGAACTTGAGACTTGGGACTTGGGAACTTGAGTGATAAGAGTTCAGACTTGTCACATGAAAGTCAATGGCTTGTTCCCACCTCTGTTGCATTGCATTCAACTAAGTCTGATGCCCTGTTGGCAAACTGTTCACTGCTCCACAGACTGCATGACATCTTCATACATCCCAGTGAAGCCCTTCGAGGACTGTGAGAAGCACCCACCCACAGTGGAGGTGGAAGAGTTTGTCCAGGAGTCAGCCAGATTCTCCCAGCCATACAGAGTCTACAATAATCACATCTATGTCTATCCAAAGCATCTCAAATATGATAACCAAAAGTGCTTTGGCAAGGTACCCCTTATACGCAATGTCCCAGATGCAATGGGAATTAGCACCTGCCCTCATGAGGATTAGTTGTCTATAAAAAAGAGGCTCACGTTCTGATACTGATCTCATTCACAGGCACGAAATATTGCTGTGTATGTTGAGTTTCGGACGGCTGATGAAGAGCATTCCAAACCCCTACAGGTTATATACCTACTTTTATACAAAATAAAAGTACCAGCAAATTCTTAACGCATAAGAGTGAAAGCATGCTCACCCCTTGGTATTCATTAGCATGTTGACCTTTTTGCTTGACGGAACAGTGCATATACGGAAAGCCAGGAGGTCCAGTCCTCACCACAGCCGCCCGCTGCACTGTCCTCCATCACTCGCAGAATCCGGACTTCTATGACGAGGTCAGTCTTACTTGAAGGGAATGGAACTTAATCTGAAGGGAGCTGGGACTCACAGGTCACTGAGGCAGGGACGTCGGTGGGGCATGCATACCATGACAGAATCGGGGGGGGCAGCATTTTGTAGGGGCCCCAAAATCCCCCCCGACCCCACTTAGCAGAATCAACTGAGCCAGAGAAAGGGGGGGCCAAGATGACATTTTCTCAGGGGGCCCGGGATGTCTAGCTACTTCCTGCCCCAAGGTTCATGTTTATGGCGACGAAGGACTCGATGGTATTTTCCTGAATGCTGATTGGCAGAGGGCTTTGCTTGTCGTGCAGATAAAGATGGAGCTGCCCACCCAGCTCCACAGCAAACACCACTTGCTCTTCTCCTTCTATCACGTGACGTGTGACATCAATGCCAAGACCAACTCCAAGAAGAAGGAGGCCTTGGAAACCCCAGGTAAAACATGAGAGGAATTTCATTTCAAACTGAAATATTTATATCTCTACACTGCAAGTTATGAAAAGGATGTGGAAAAATTCTATTCTATGTCTCAAAAGGTTGCATTTACACAAAAAAGAGGCCTAACAGGCTCAGCACTGACTTGCTCCTCTGACATATATAGTTTCCACTTTTCTTCCTAATGGAGGATCAGTGCCAGACACCTGGAACTCCTGTGACATGTTTAGTAAGGTGTGTTGAGGTTTTCCATGTTCGGGCCACAGTGGGGTACGCATGGCTGCCCATCCTGAAGGAAGGCCGCCCAACTTCCCAGGAGCACAACATTCCAGTGTCCTGCACCCTGCCCCAGGGCTACCTGAGCACCAAGGACGCAGGATCAGGAAAAGTGAGTGGGCTTTGGTTGGGGGGGGGGGCAGTATGACTGGCCTTGCAGCTCCTGTGGCCTTGTCCGGTTCATGGCTTCATACTGTGTTGCGTCCTTCTCCTCATCTCCATAGCCGAATGGGCCAGAGCTCAAGTGGGTAGATGGAGGGAAGCCCATATTCAAGGTCTGCACCCACGTGCTGTCCACTGTCTACACTCAGGTGGGTGTGAGGAAGGCACATGTCGTAATGGATGCTGTGGTATGAATGCTAGCATGCAATGACAGGCCAGACGTCAGATCCTGTCCCAAGTCCCAAAATAGCAAAGGCTACACCGGGCTCAGGTGGAGTACTCTTTGGGGTTGGTATCCAGTGCACGGTGACCCAGTGCAGACTCCCATCGCTCTGACTAATGTCGCCTCTCACTCTGAGTTTCCATGATGGGTCTTAGCCAGTATGTCTTGGCTGGTCACTCAAAGGCCTGAAGATTGCCAGGTGTTAGCAGTAAGGGGCTGGCCAGGGCTTTGCTTTGGTTCAGCGTGACCTGCATGCAGTGAAGGTTGTGAGGAGATGGGCACAAGGTAGGAACAAGCCATTGACTTTCAAGTAAACAGGAAGTCCCAAGCTTTACCACTCAAATTCCGAGTCAAGTCCTGAGTCAAAACAGGCAAGTCTCAAGTCAAGATAGTCTAACATCAATGCCAAGACCAACACCAATAAGAGGCCCATATTCAAGGTCTACAGCCACATGCTGTCCACTGTCTACGCTCAGGTGGGGGTGAGGAAGGCACAGCCCCCCCCAGACCCTTCCCCAGCTTTACCTCCTCAGCACATCCTTATGCTTTCTGTTTCTGCAGGACCCCCACTTGCACCAATTCTTCCAGGAATGCCAACATCGAGAGGCAGACCTCTCTCAGCCCCCTACCTCAAATTTTATCAGCTCCTTGAAGGTAAGGGGGAGTGAAATGCAGCCCATGGAGCTAGGGGGTGCGTGTGGCTCAGCGGGCGAAACCTCTGTGCCGGTGACCGGAAGGTTGTTGTTTCCAGACCAGCCTCAGCTGCTCAGTCATGTCTGTGAGCGAGGCCCTTAGCCCCCAGCTTCATGGGGCCACTGCGGGGGGCTGCCCTTCAGTAACAAGCTTCCTCTTCCCTACATATGCGTCTGTGTGTGGGGATGATACAGTCAATGCCACTGTGACACCGGCCCAGCATGCAGCGGGCCATAGGACCAGAACCATGTCTCCCCTGGAATTGTGCCACTTGTTAGTCTGGATATGTTTTTATCTTCTAATACTTTTCTCCTGAAGGCACTGACCCTTGACATTTTGTTACGTCTTCTTTTCAAACAACAGCAGCTCAGAAATAATGCACTAGTCATTGCAAAGCTTAAGAATTTCCCTTATTGGCTAATCACGCAAAAGCACAGTGGGAGCACAGTGGTGTCCCGTTGTCCACGCCTTCCCATAATGCCCTGCTGTGCATTCTGCCTGATCCTGCAGGGCTTGCTGAGCATGGAGCACATCCACGTAATCATTCGCTTCCTGCCCGTACTCTTCAACCAGCTGTTCAAGGTCCTGGTCCAGAACAACGAAGAGGAGGTCACCAGCGCCACCAGCAGGTTGGCTGCCGGCACTGTACTGCCATGTCGCTAAGTATCGTTTCTGGAGTGCTTTCACAATGACACAGGAATCCACAGATCAAAAACCAAAACCCTGAAGCCAGAACTTGTGACGAACTTAAAACAGATCCGGACTGCCCTGAACACTGACTTTAATTTAAATACTGGCGGGAGTGACTGCAGAGGCGAGAAGGAAAGCAAATGCAGGCACACAGCAGGCTGGCCTTTCTCCTCACATCGGGTACACAGCAGGCCGGCCTTTCTCCTCATACCGGCTACACGGCACAGCAGGCCGGCCTTTCTCCACACATCAGGTACACAGTACAGCAGGGCGTTCTTTCTCCACACATCGGGTACACAGCAGGCCGGCCTTTCTCCACACATCGGGAACACAGCACAGCAGGCCAGCCTTTCTCCACACAATGGGTACACAGCACAGCAGGCTGGCCTTTCTCCACACATCGGGTACACAGCACAGCAGGCTGGCCTTTCTCCACACATCGGGTACACAGCAGGCCGGCCTTTCTCCACACATCGGGAACACAGCACAGCAGGCCAGCCTTTCTCCACACAATGGGTACACAGCAGGCTGGCCTTTCTCCTCATATCAGCTACATGGCACAGCAGGCCGGCCTTTCTCCACACATCGGGTACACAGCAGGCCAGCCTTTCTCCTCATATCGGCTACACAGCACAGCAACCGGCCTTTCTCCACACAATGGGTACACTGCAGGCCGGCCTTTTTCCACACATCAGGTACAGAGCACAGCAGGCCGGCCTTTCTTCACACATCGGGTACACAGCAGGCCGGCCTTTCTCCACACATCAGGTACACAGCACAGCAGGGCGGCCTTTCTTCACACATTGGGTACACAGCACAGCAGGCCGGCCTTTCTCCACACATTGGGTACACAGTAAGCCGGCCTTTCTCCACACTTCGGGTACACAGCAGGCCGGCCTTTTTCCACACATCAGGTACAGAGCACAGCAGGCCGGCCTTTCTCCACACATCGAGTACACAGCAGGCCGGCCTTTCTCCGCATCTCGGGTACACAGCACAATAAGCCAGCCTTTATTCTCATCTTGGGAGGGACTTGTGGTTTGATTCACTTGCAGTCACATAGTTGCATGCAACAGAACAGTGTTGAGGTGAAAACCTCCAGGCCAAGACTTCTAAAGAAAACTGCCACAAAGTGAATTGGCCCCCTCTGACTCACACGAATCCCTGACCCTTTGCAGTGTCACACTGATATGACACCAAGGTTTGCGTGCTCTGATACACTCATGCATGTCTTGAGAAACAACTGAAAATATCTGGTCAACCATCACTGTTGTTCTTGCTGTGGTCTTTGCAGAGTTCTGATGCACATTGTTGCTAAATGCCATGAAGATAATCTGGACAACTACCTTCACTCCTACATCAAGGTTGTATTTTTGCACTTGTCTACCTTTTGATTTGAGTAGCTCCCCTGTTAGGTTTTATATATATAGAACCCAAAATGCAATGCTTTGTTAATGAATGACTTTCTGATCGTCTTCTCTAATGGTGTGCAGCTGTTTTTACTAGTGGCAAATAGCAATAAGCAAAGGAAAATCTAGAGCAAGTCAGTTTGACATGCATGGGGCAAAAGGGAGTCACATGCCAAGCTCTCGGCTGCACGTGCACGTTCCGAGTGCCTGTGGTGCTGCTGTGTGACGATGCATGGCGACGCCTTTGGATGCACGTGCACGTTCCGAGTGCCTGTGGTGCTGCTGCTGTGTGACGATGCATGGCGACGCCTTTGGATGCTTTGCACGTTCCGAGTGCCTGTGGTGCTGCTGCTGTGTGACGATGCACGGCGACGCCTTTGGATGCTTTGCACGTTCCGAGTGCCTGTGGTGCTGCTGCTGTGACGATGCATGGCGACGCCTTTTCTGCCGAGACGCTGCTGGTGGGTACAGGCCAGAAGCCTCAGGTTCTCCTCAGATCCAGAGAGGAACAGTGAAGCCCACAGCATGAAAACAAGCAGTTAACAAAGGCTTTGTGTAGCCCTTGGGAAGGACTTCTGTCTGTGGAGAAGGGCTGTGTGCCCGGAGGCCCAGGACATGGTAAGTGGGACCTTGGCATGAAGAGAAGGCGAGGACAGTACCACAGATCCTGCGGCAGTGCGCCTGTATGGAGGGGGTGTGTGCAGAGAACAGGGGCGTTCTGCGTAGAGGTGGGCTCCAGTGAAGAGCTGAACATCGCAGAGGGATGCTCTGACGGAGATGAGGTTGTCATGGAAACTGATTGGCATGGCACTTTGGACTGCTCAGTAGTGAGCAGTGTGAGCCAGCACTCTGCCTTTGTGTGTGTGTGTGTGTGTATATGTATGTATGTGCGTGCATGTGTTTTTATTACTACTACATTGTGGGACCAGATTTCCCCACAATGTGATAAAAGCCTGTAACTTTTTACCATGTGGGGACATTTTTTCTGTCCCTACAAGGAGAACCTAAATCAGAGCTGCAATCAAAAAAGTAAAAATCACTAAAAGTCTTGTATTTTGTTTGGTTACTGATGGTTAAGGTTAGGGCTTGGCAGGGGTTAAGGGTGTCATAGCTGGGATTAGGGTTATGCCCATAGAAATGAATGGAGAGTCCTCATAATGATTTGAGTACATAGATTGTGTGTGCGTATGACACACTTAGCTCCTGCCTGGGAATGGGGCCTCCCGGTATATCTTGGTGACTGTAGTTTCTGTTACTGTGGGATGAGTTCAAAACATCAGTAATCCTATAAAGAAGGCCACGGGGGGCACGGGGGGGGGGGTGTCCTTCTCACACAGACATCTGCTAAGTGTCTTGGCTGGTTACACATCATCATTCATGGGCTCTCGGCTTTTCCTGTAAACACTTTGTCCTGCTAAATCAGCCCGTCTGCCAGGAAGGCAAATCCTGCACATATGATTTGATTAGAGAGTGTTTCAGAAAGGGAGGAGAGGGCAGTCGACCTTTGTGAGCTTTCAATAGTATAAAAACAGAAACAGGTTTGAGCCGCCACATCCTGTCGGTCTGAGAGGCACCATTGCGTGTATTTTCTGGTTCGCTGAACGACGGCAGTGTTTTTCGTCAGAATTGAAGACAGACACATGATTAACAAGGTGTCCAAATATACCAGGAGTAGCACAAGCGGCCCACGGCAATGAAGACCAGGTGACGCACTGAAGTCTGGCATAAACCTGTGGCTTGTCTCACATTGTACTTTGCAGTTTGTGTTCCGGACTGAGTGTCACACTTCCCGGACTGTGCACGAGGAACTGGTCAAGGGCATGAACTCTGACCTGAAGAGTAACGAGCAGTCAGTCGTCAGGAACATCTTGAAGGTATGCCTGCTGTGCGTGGCTTGTGTCGCAGCCCCCCACCCCCGCGGCATTGTGGGTCGGGGGGCTGGCCTATAGTGAGACTCTCAGCACCATGTGTGTTTGCTCTTCCCCTCCAGTACTCCTGGTTCTTCTTCGACCTCATTGTCAAGTCAATGGCCCAACACCTGGTGGATGTGGACAAGGTGAAGGTAATGGACTGAGCAGACAATCTGGAAAAAAGATGAGATTCAGGAATTTCCAATAATGTTAATAATCATTACAATATTGAACACCCAGACACACATTCAAGCACTTGGTATCAATGGGTTTAACGATCCTGTTCTTCAATATGTAGAAAAGTACCTTGGATGTTGAACAGACCCATGTCCCGTTAATATTATTCATTCCTGTTGATGACCGCAGATTAGCTGCATGCTGTAAGCACAACATTAGCATGCAATTAGCTAAGCTAGGCTAAGATAAGCCATGCATTCAGCTACGCTAGGCTAAGATAAGCCATGCATTCAGCTAAGCTAGGCTAAGATAAGCCATGCATTCAGCTACGCTAGGCTAAGATAAGCCAGGCTAGCCTCACGCCCCCGACACGGTTGTGTTCTGCACTGTCAGCCCCCTCGGCCGCAGCGGTTCCCCACCTCGTATCTCAGCAAGCTGGAGAATCTCATCATGATCGTGTCGGACCACATCTACTGGAAGAACAGGGACCTGCCCGAGGAGACTCGCAGCGCCAACTTGGCCACAGCTAACTTCGTCAAGGTGAGCCAGAGGAGACAGCTGGCTGCCAGCTTCACCTCTACAGAGGGGGATGGTGTTTATTCATTAGTGAAGCAGAAATGGAGATCGTCAATAAGATCAGCATAAGCAAGGTATAGGAGTGGGAGAAGATTAGTGACCAGCTTCAGCAACATGTAGGTACAGGGAGACTAGGAAAGACCGGCTTAAGCTCATAAGTGCAGCTGAGATCTGACCCTAATTGTCTTCTCCTAAAGCGCTGCTTCACCTTCATGGATCGAGGATTCACCTTCAAGCTCATCGGCAACTACATCAACATGATCACAGCCACCGAGAACAAGGTGAGTGCATTCCTCTGGAGCCCTTGTTCAGCTGTCCTCAAAGACCTTTCTTGTGTGCTCTTCTACACTCCTGGTTGCTCTGCACTCCTGACCACGGGGACCATTTCCACTCATCTGTTTACCCACAATGCCCCTGTTATCATTTCAGGGCCTGGTGGAGTTAAAGTTTGAATTCCTGCGGGAGGTGTGTAACCATGAGCATTACATCCCACTTAGCCTGCCCATCCCCTCGGCTCGCATCACAGGTGAGGGGGTTAGAGGGCGCGTGGCTCGACCAGCCATCTTTAATCATGGTTTTCTGGCTAACTAGCATTCAGCCCATATCCCTTCTCTCCCTACTCTCTACCTGCTTGGGAAGCTTAATGTTTTTTTATGAAAACATCTCTGAAGCTAAGGGTACGAGGAGACTTCCGGAGAATAAATGGCCATTGTCGTGCCCTCATGCCCATGTTCCATGTTGCCCATCAGTGCTGTTCTAATGTTCTGCTCTTTCCATCCCTTCTGTCTTCAGACCTCGGCATCCCCTCAGAATTACAAAGCACTCAGGGTAACTCATGTTTGTTACAAGCTGTTGCCATGCTTCATAACAAATTACACGGTTACGGACCTCCTAGCGATCTAATGAGTTTCTGTGCGCCCCCTACCCCAACTCTCTGCTGCCCCCCAGTGGATGTTCCTGAGTACAGCCTGACAGAGGAGTTCTGCAGGAAGCACTTTCTGACGGGGATGCTGCTTCGGGAGCTGGGCCTGGCACTGCAGGGCGAGCAGGACTTGCGCCACCTTGCCCTTGCCAGCCTGAAGAACCTGATGGCCAAGCACTCCCTAGACAGCCGCTATGCCAGCCGGGTACTCGCCCTCCGCTACTCGCCCTCAGCTACTCGCCCTCCGCTACTTGCCCTCCGCTACTTGCCCTCAGCTACTCGCCCTCCGCTACTCGCCCTCAGCTACTCGCCCTCAGTTACTCGCCCTCTGCTCTGTTATTCACCTGGTAGTAGAAGTCCTCCAGGCGATGAAGTAATACATATCAAATATTGCAACAACTAAGAGAAGTGTTCAACATCTCAAAATATTCTCAAATTGTAGACTCTTCAAACTGCCCCTTCTAGCTTCGATGGCAGCATTGCAGACACTTGGCATTCTTTCGACCAGCTTCCAGACGTAGCTACCTGGAATGCTTACCCCAACAGTCCTGAAGTTGTCTCTGGGCACAAATTGGTTATGGGCATAATATCTGGGCACAAGTAGGCTACCTCGCTCTTATTCTTCGATCCAACTCATCCTGGACCAGCTCTGTAGGGTTTAGGTCGGGGGATTGTGGGGGCCAGGTCACCCGTCTCAGCTGTCCATCTCTATCCAGGTTCACAAGATAATACCATCCTTATGTACATTTACATTTACAGCATTTGGCAGACGTCCTTAGCCAGAGCGACTTACATAAGTGCTTAAAGACTCTATAATAATTTTTTTCCGATACTGGCTCAATAAAACCCAGGCTATGAATACCATCTATCTAATACTCTGTTGGGAAAATACAGGGTTTTTTTTTTATTCAGGAAATTAGCTCAGAGTAAAACCTCGAGGTTTTTCGGTAGCTGTGTCCTGCCTTTTGATTGGCCCTGTAGTTTGGTGGGCTTTCTCCTGTCGGAGCTCCCAGCATGCCCCTGCCTCCCCCCTCATTACCTGTTATCACTTCCCACCCCTTCACTGTGAGGAGGACTCTTGCCAATTCTTACCAATGCAGAGGAAGTTATGAAACGGCAGGAAATGATGCTGCCCCCCCTCCCCCCATCACAAGCTGCTCCCCCACACACACACACACACACACACACACACACATCAGCCTCACACGCATTTCCACCTCAGAGCTCCTCACTCTTACAGCCTGGCTTTCACTCACTAGCATCCTTTCTGGCACTGAGAAGGGGATAACGCGCTAACAGCTAAACACGCATGACGTTTATTGCAGCTACCGCTGACCAGCTGCCACGCTTTGCTTGGCCGTTCAGCCCATTGTGCTTAGGGATGGCGTGCTGTGGTCCGCATGACGACTCTCCCCATCACTGGCTGCCCTGCAAGGCGGGAGACACTTACACCTTCTCGTCCTCTTCGGCTCCCCCAGGACCGGCAGGCGAGGATCGCGTCCCTCTACCTGCCCGTCTATGGCCTCATCCTGGATAACATGCCCCGTTTCTTCCTCCGGGACCTGTTTCCCATGAGCTTCGCCCCCAGTGACCAGGTAGGTGACCGGTCCATCCCACACTGAGGAAATGGAGGATCACACCTGAGATGTGAACATGGATCCTAACCCTAAGCCTAACCCCCAGGGTTCCCGGGACGACCTAAGTGTGGGAGGGGGTTTGCAGGGCCCTATGGCCCAAGCCCTGAAACATGGCAGCTCCATAGATGCCTCCTTTTCCAAAGAGGTCCTAAACTCCATCACAGGTAGACACACACCGGTCCTCAATGTAGCCTGCCTCTTTCTAGCAGGTGTGGCTCCTCACAGCATTGCAGTCCCAGAGAAAAGTCGCTGTTATGTTCAGTTGTCAGCGTGAGGAGCAGTCAGGCAACATTCTGGTTCCTTTGGCTGTGTCTCATTGTAAGAGCATCCCCACGTGACCTCTGACCCCTGACCCCTGTCCCTCCCCTAGCCTTCTCTTCCCTGGCCGTATCCACCGCCAACCACGCCGACTCCCGCGGCTCCCTCATCAGCATCGAGTCCAACCCCAGCAACAGCGACAAGATCAGCGAGAAGACGGACGGTTTGGAGAAGGTGAGCGTGTCTGCCGCCTTCCGGCACCCCCCGCCGACTCCTGGGATTTCACAGGCATAAAAGTTGGCGACGGGTGAAACCAAGTAACGGCTGAGGGGGGTGCCCCATCCTAACCTGTGCTCCGCTCCAGGTGGCACGGCCCCAGTCCCTCATCGGGTTCATGGCACGCTTCGACAAGCTGGACCAGGCCGAAACCCGCAGCCTGCTTATGTGCTTTCTGCACATCATGAAGACCGTGTCCGAAGGTGAGCGCCCCCCATGCCTGCGGCATGTGCCACGACCCCGACTCCAGCAGGACCGGCCATCACACCTGACCTTGTCATGCTTTGCAGATGTCCTTGTCTCCTACTGGCACCGGGCAGTGCATCAGGAAATCTCTGACTTCTTCAACTTATTAGAGTGAGTACCTTGAGTATCCTCCGCCGCAGACCAAGCTTGCTGAAGGACAGAATGCAGCTGAATGCTTCTAATATGCTCACTTTTGCTTGTTATGTTTCGTTTGTTGTTAAGTGTCCTCAAGTGTTGTTAGTTTTAAATCCCTATCATTGTTTGCATTATAGTCTGTATTATGGGTGAGAAGGGCTGAGGACATGCCCAGAGTCAGAGCGGCCGGGCTGCTTAGATGGCTGCCCTGACACACTGTCCCGTTCTCTCCCCACGCAGGCTGTGCCTCCAGCACTTCAGGTTTCTGGGGAAGAGGCACATCGCCAGGTAAGTCCAGCTCCATGCCCGCGATCAACAGCAAAAGGCAGGGGGACATGTCCGGCTGGAACCGGCAGGGACAAGAATAATGTCCGGGGGCCGTGGATCATAAAATCACACCGTGTAATGTTGCTGAGAGGTACAAACAGCACAGAGCGTCCCTCCCACCCTCTCTGCCTCACTCGCTGTGCAGGAGAGAGGGTCTGAGCCTGGGCTGGCACTTATTGGTGGCCAGGGTCTCTGAGACCTTGACGGAACTGTGGGTGGGCCCAGAGATTCCCTCCATCCTGGTCAAGCTGGCTTTAGTGATCAGAGCCCTAACCCTAGAGAGCTGAGGCTGCAGCCAGTCTGGAGCTGGTCTGCGCTGTGGAATGTAAATACCCGCTGTTCTGTGTTCCGCTGAAGCCTCTGGACGGACCCTTTCCTCCTTTTACTTAAACAGAAACAGGCCTGAAGTGTAATTGAAAATATCTTAGACTGTGTTTGCGTGCGCACGTAGGCTTCTGTGTATTCGTAAGGTTGTGTGTCTGTGTGTGTGTGTGTGTGTGCGTGCGTGTGTGTGTGTGCGTGTGTGTGCGTGTGTTTCGGTCTACGAGCAGGACAGGGTACAGCATTGTACTGAAGCTGCTCTCTGTTTCTTTCCCTTCATTAAATTATTCCACACGTCGCTCAGCTTGAATAGCTGTACGTCCTTCTTTGTGAGGCCCCTGGATTCAGGCAGTGGAGGAAAAGCGATCCGTGCCCCTCGCAGACACGACGGCGGCTGGGATCTAACCCATACCCGTAATGAGAGGCTGGGGGCTTGCGTGCTGCCTTTGCCGCGGTGTGGTCTTGGCCGGTGGTCCGTGCTGAAACGAGGCCTCTCACTTATTCCAGAGTCACGGGCAATTAGCCATTTATTTTATTTACTCAGAGACGCACGAATCTTCACTGTTGGATGGTATCACCGTTCCTGCTCATGTTCCTTTGTTGATGTGGCCCCCTCCTCTCTGCTCGTAAGAGCCCCCCGGCCTCGAGTCAGAGGGCACGCAGGCCCAGGGGACACATCCAGACTGGGGCGAGGCGGCTCCAGGAGCACACTCAGCAGCATGTTACACGTTGACCTGCATTCTTATTGCTGGCCTGCTGCTCGTTAACCATGATTTTTTTTTTTTTTTTTTTTTTTGTTTCATTAATGTTGATTAAATTGGCTCTAACTCATGCAACTAACCTGGCCGCCATGACGCACACAGACACACACACACACACAGACATGCTGGCCCACGCTGATGCGCCTGTCGTTGGCTTGTGAACAGGAAGCTCGCTGCGGCTGTGAAGCTGGCACAGGCTACCCAGAACAACGGCACCCTGAAGGGCTCTAGCAATTCCACTCAGTCCTCTGGCCTCCTCCCGCAATGGTAAACACTCGCCACTGGGGGGCGCCACTGCATCAGAGCCACAGACAAACAGGCCAAAATAGTTGTGGTTTGTTTGGACCAAATTATAAACGGGAGCACAGAGTTAAGAAGGATGGGGGGGCTGATGTTGAGGTGCTTTGGTACTTAAATGACAGATTTAGTAATTTTGCTAACATAGCCCCAATATCCAGGTGACAGCTTCAGCCCAGCTTCTCTCTGCCTCATTAGACGTTCCTTCTGCCTGACATGAGCGTAATCGTCACTGCTGTTAGTGTCACACTCCCCCGCTCAGGAAAGTCTCTGGCTAGTTATCCATCTTACCACCATAAATGTTCCTGCCCATTTCATTTCGCTGTAGGAATGTTGTACAGATGGTCTGTGTCATCCCCCTTCTAGCAACATACTGGCGCACACACACACACACACACACACACCCATGTGGTTCTGACCCGATTAATGATGAAGTAACTCCCTAAATCAATAACTTTCACTTCTAAGTTGCCTTCACCAAAGATATACTGCTGATGTTGACAGTGTTGTGGGTCTGAGGGACACACCTCCGCCTCTGCACCCTCCCTCACCCCCTCATTGCCCCTCTCACTTTCCCAGGATGCACTCGGGCCAGGACGGGCACCGGCACGCCCGCTCGCAGACCATGCCCATCATCCGTGGCAAGAACGCCCTAGCCAACCCCAAACTCCTCCAGATGATGGAGAGTGCCACCAGCTCCAGTACGACCCGCCCGCCTTCCTGACAGAGTTTATTGTATGACAGACATCCATCCATCCATCCACCCACCCACCCATCCATCATCCATCCACCCATCATTCATCCACCCATCCACCCATCCATTCATCCATCCATTCATCCATCCATCCCTGCTGCCTTCCATCCTTCTTTAGATATTTTTATGAGCATTGTTTTAAAGTACAGTCAAATTTTTGGTCCCCTTGGTGAGGGGGTGAGCATGTGAGCAAAGCAAAGTGAAAATATACAAAAAAGGGGTGTTACGAAGGCCCCTGGGAGGCATCATGTGCTAGGCTGCTCTAAACACACTTGGCATTCTCCAGAATGTGCACATTGGAGTTACTAAACTTTCTGTGTGTCGCCCTCGGCTTTCGCAGAACTCCCCAAAAACACCCCAAAATTCCCTTTAAATTTCTCATGCCAAACCCCAGTATACATCAAAGTGGCGACGCAGACGGGCCGCCTGTCTTGTTTTATGCCGCTGGTCAGTAACCTGGCCAGGTGGCGTTTGGCTAATGTTGGCACAGCCTTTCCTTGAAATAGCTCCCTGTCCGTCTTGGCAGATGGTACGGTCGGAGACAGCGATGCCGCGAGCCCCACAGACATCGAGGCCAACCTGTCGACGGAGGTGGGCCTCACCGTGCTGGACGTGCTGGGCCTCTTCGTCCAGCAGCACAAGGTCAGTGAAACAGCCGCGAGGAGACGGCCATCATCCTCAGTGGGGCCCTGAGCTCATTCTTATCCGTCCTCTTCGCTGAGGGCACAGAGATTCAGCTCAGCATCTTCTGGGCACTGGCTCTGCATTAATCACCCCTCAGCTGCGAGACACTGCAGTGTATTAAGACAATGATGCCTTGTGAGGGAAGCTGCCCCCTGGACTCTGCTGCCCCCTGCTGGTGTCACACATTCTATGTTGTTGCAGTGTCAGCAACTATTCTCAATATAAGCACAAGGCAAGGTGCCCAGAATTTAATCAGTGCCGTATTTTTGGGCATCATAAATCCCTCAGCCACCATAAAACAATCAAAGAGCCAACGCTGAAATGTCCTCCTAGATGTCATTAATGCACGTCTCGGACTCATGCTACGGGGGGGTCAGGGATGGGAGCTTTGTGTTCCTTTGGCCATACTGTGCCCCCCCTTGCCCCCAACAGAAACAGCTTCAGCAGGAGGACGGCCAGAACTCCCTGATGAAGAAGGTCTTCGACACATACCTGCTCTTCTTCCAGATCAACCAGTCCACCACCACACTGCGGCACGTGTTTGCTGCTCTCCGCCTCTTTGTCGACAAGGTCGGTCCCTGCATGTGTGGCGGCCCCTCCACCCTCAGGGATGTCCCCCAGTCCAGCCTGTCCTTTACAGACCGTCATTTTGTAGCAAAGTAGCAGGGACTTCCTAAAAGCCCATTAACTGTATGAGTACTGGTCTGGTTACCCTTAAAACCGAGTATTTTGTTATCTTAGCTTGGTGAAGTCTGGATCAAAACCCTTGGGTCATTAGTACAGCTGAGCCCCCCCATCC
>JAODKM010000119.1:525594-537896 GCA_026780845.1 Petrocephalus sullivani
CCTTTCCCTCCCCCTTTCCAAACCCCCCAAAAAACGCTGGATAAAAAAGGAAAAAAAAAGAAACAGAAACCCAGAGAAAAACACGGAATAACCCTTTTTCTGCCCCCCCCCCCCCCCCCACAGGTCCGAGATGACGTCTTAAATTCACTGAATAACAATTTCTTGCAAACACTGAATCAAGCCTGGAATGACCACCAAACAGCGATGGTAATGATCAGGGACATCTTGATGTACATGGTGAGTGTTGTTCTTTGACTGATGTTTCACATCCGCCCCCCCCCCACCCCATCCAGATTTCTGTAGGCATTATAAAATAAATGAGCTCATACATCGTGTCTGGTCTCTCTGGTCTTTCTACGCATATTATAAGAATTGGTCATCCTCCCTGCCATGGTGGTTTTCTTTGGCAATGTTGGGGGGGGGTGGGTGTTATTTAGGTCTTCGGGAAAATGCTTCTCCCTTTATGACTATGGCACAGGACTCCCTCCACCGCATTTCTGTTCCATGGAATTCTAGCAACCATTACAGAGGTCCCCTGTTGCCTTCTGTGGTTGGGTTTGGCAGCCGGCAACCAGGGGAGGCCCCCAGTGGTGGTGGGGGGGGCTCTGGTTTTCAGTGCCAGCTGGCTTTTCTGGGGACCAGCAAATGAACCTCCTTTTAACAGCGGGGGTGTCAATTCCCCTAACAAATCACCAAACAATTAGATGTTAGATGTTGCGTCACCTTCTACCAGCTGCTAATGCTCTGGTAAGGAGAGCTGTGAATTTAATGACCGCAGAATCCCAACCCCCCCACCCCCACCCTCAGGACCGAGTGTACGTGCAGCAGAACAACGTGGAGAACGTCTACAACCTGGGCCTCATCATCTTCCGGGACCAGGTCGTCCGCTACGGCTGCATCCGCGACCACCTGCGGCAGACGCTGCTGGAGATGATCGCCCGGGAGAGGCGGGGCGAGGTGGTGGACAGGTACTCCTGGCACGTGAGCTCTGCCTTGGGCAGGGAGCGTGACGCTCTGGCGTGGCAGTGCTGCTGTGCACCGTCATGCTCGTTGGCGCTCACTGTGACGGGGAACAAGGGCAGATTAAAGGAACGTGGCTGGGACAGCGAGCACAGGCCTGGTTTGTCAGGCATCCCGACTGCCCCTCCTGCATGTCCCCCTGGGACAGTGATCACAGGCCTGGTTTGTCAGGCATACTGACTGTCCCTCCTGCATTACCAGAGCAGTCGGGAATTCTCTTGGGAGTCTGAGTAATCAAATGTTCTGACAGAAGATCTGAGGTTTTTTTTTTTGCCTTTTTTTTTTAGGGGGGCGATTCGTAACGCTTGCCAGATGCTGATGATTTTAGGCCTTGAAGGGAGATCTGTTTATGAAGAGGACTTTGAGACCCCGTTTTTAGATATGTCTGCTGAATTCTTCCAGGTGGGTGTGGTTGAACTGAAGGGAAGTGAAAGGTGATTAATCGTCATTTACACACCATAGCACACTGTGCACGACAACAAACTGTGTCCTCTGCATTTAACCCATGTGTCACAGCTTGGGGGGGTACCTCAGTGGTACTTGCAGGTCAGGGGCTCAAACCAGCAACATTGCAATTGCACAGTTGCGTCATTGATGCCACCACTGCCCCGTGTAAAGTGTAAAGTAGGGGTGTAAGATGTAATAAAACCGTTATTTGCAGCCGCAGAAGTGTGCTTGGCACCTAGATGTTTTTCTGTGGTGATATTTCGGGTCTCCTTAAAGCTGCTCTTTCCGTTCAGATGGAGAGCCAGAAGTTCCTAGCTGAGAATAGTGCCAGTGTCTACATAAAGAAGGTGGAGGCCCGCATCATGGAGGAGATGGAGCGAGTGATGCACTGCCTGGACAAGTCGACAGAGGAGCCCATCGTGAAGGTGGTGGAGCGGGAGCTCATCTCCAAACACATGAAGACCATCGTGGAGATGGAGAACTCCGGCCTTGTGCACATGCTGAAGAGCGGCAAGACGGAAGGTGCTCACCCTCTGCCCCCACTGCTCCCCCCTCTATAATATGATTCCTGTTGTTAACGAGAGCTCCATAATATATAAGATTGTCAAGTCCCTGTATATGTCCCCTGCAGACCTGGCCTGTATGTACAAGCTGTTCAGCAGAGTGCCCAATGGCATGAAGACCATGTGTGAGTGCATGAGCTCCTACCTCCGGGAGCAGGGCAAAGCGCTAGTGTCCGAGGAGGGCGAGGGGAAGACCCCCGTGGACTACATCCAGGTACTGCTCTTCGGGTTGTCGTTTCGGGACCATGCTCGAGCTCCGTGTGTAGAGTATGAGCCTTAGTTTGTGTGTGAGCACAGCTGATGATGGTTTTTGCAGTGATTTGCAGTGACTTATCCGGGGAACTTAAGATGGAAGTGAACTGTGTGAAACTAACGTTTTAATTGTGGCGATGACCGTGACGTGACCGGCACTTTTGCTTTGGTTTGTAAGGGTCTTCTGGACTTGAAGAGTCGCTTTGATAGGTTCCTCCAGGAGTCTTTCAACAATGACCGGCTTTTCAAGCAGACCATTGCGGGGGACTTTGAGTACTTCCTCAACCTCAACTCCCGCTCCCCGGAATATCTCTCACTGTTTATTGACGATAAGCTGAAAAAGGGAGTGAAAGGAGTAAGTAAAGCTTCTGCAGTGCCGCCCCGTTACGGCTCCAGAGTCAGCCGAGGTGGACCAAGACTGACTGTTAGAGAAACTGGCTGGCTGCTTTGCTAATGCTCCTTGCTTGCTGTCATTGTAGCTTACAGAACAGGAGGTGGAGTGCATCCTGGACAAAGCCATGGTCCTCTTCAGGTTCATGCAGGAGAAGGATGTGTTTGAGAGGTACTACAAGCAGCACCTAGCCAGGAGACTCCTCACCAACAAGAGCGTCTCTGACGACTCCGAGAAGAACATGATCTCCAAACTGAAGGTTAGTAGGAACAGTCCAGAAGGTGTGAGCTGTAGTTTGTGTGTATGAAACCAAGATGAATACTTGATGCCTTTTCATATTGTGCATTGTGCCTCTTTGGATTTTGATTGGTTGGGGAAAAGGCTGTAAGTGAGGTGTTGGTCACCACTTACCTTGGTCTCCCCTTGACTCCATCTCCCATAAACAGACGGAGTGTGGCTGTCAGTTCACGTCAAAACTGGAAGGCATGTTCCGGGACATGAGCATCTCAAATACAACCATGGATGAATTCCGGCAGCACTTACAGACGACCGGGGTGAGAGGGGGCACCGTGCTGGCAAACCTGGAAGACACCTCCCAAACATGCACGAGTCTCCATAGACTAGCGAAATGTAAGACTATGTCTGTCTTCTCAGGTGTCCTTGGGTGGCGTTGACCTCACAGTACGAGTGCTCACGACGGGCTACTGGCCCACGCAGTCAGCGACTCCCAAATGCAACATCCCCCCATCTCCTCGGCATGCGTTTGAAGTCTTCAGGAGGTAGGTTCTCCTGCAGGTTCCCATTTCCAGCTCTCTTATCCTGCACTTGAAGGTAGTTTGGTTGCAATGTATAATTTGCAAAACAGTCTTAAAAACAAACATGAAAAAGAATAGTGATAAGGTCGTGGATCGTGATCCTGCCTGAAGAGAAATCGCTGCGTGATGTTTTTAGCCGTTTCGCCCACCGGACCTACTGGACAGGGTGCCATCTCGTCATTTTCTTTCCATTCCTGCTGTTGGCTGCCTTGCCTTGATGCCCTGCCTCTGCTGGCCTTCCCAGGTTCTACTTGGCCAAACACAGCGGACGGCAGCTAACCCTACAGCATCACATGGGCTCCGCAGATTTAAATGCCACATTCTACGGGCCTGTCAAGAAGGTGAGCTTGTTTAAAAGGCATGTTGTTTGTTGGTCACTTTGGGATCTTGTAAATCAAGTTACTGGTTGAGACAGTTATTTGGTTCCTGGTTTAACTCAATGGGAGCCATTGAATAAGCACTCTGCTTGACAATTCAGTTTCACCCAATAAGTTCACACTTCTCCCTTCGATACCTTAGATCAGACCAATTTTCTCTTGACTCCCCAGGAGGACGGATCTGAGGTGGGTGTAGGAGGCGCTCAGGTAACTGGCTCCAACACCCGAAAGCACATACTGCAGGTCTCCACCTTCCAGATGACGATACTCATGCTCTTCAACAACAGGGAAAAGTTTACCTTTGAGGTGTGTTGACCGGCAACCCAGCCAACAGTCCAGAACTGGACTGAGTATCAGATCTCAGCCTTGAATGTCCCAGAAGCTTCCTGCCATTCCACCACTATTCTTTGGTTCCCCTCCCAGGAGATCCAGCAGGAGACGGACATCCCCGAACGCGAGCTGGTGCGGGCCTTACAGTCCCTGGCCTGTGGGAAGCCCACACAGCGCGTCCTCACCAAGGAGCCCAAGTCCAAGGAGATCGAGAACGGCCACGTGTTCAACGTCAACGACCAGTTCTCCTCCAAGCTGCACAGAGTGAAGATCCAAACAGGTATCACACCTTGTCCATGGGGACCGGGAGAGGCTGATGTTTTTAATGTGCAAGTAAAGCCAAGAACAATGAGTACGCTTAGCTGACATTACCCAAGGCGGTTGACCCCCACCCCCCACCCCGTCTTCCTTTCAGTCGTTGCCAAACAGGGGGAGTCGGACCCTGAGAGGAAGGAGACGCGGCAGAAGGTGGACGATGACAGGAAACACGAGATCGAGGCCGCCATCGTCCGCATCATGAAGTCGAGGAAGAAGATGCAGCACAACGTTCTGGTGGCAGAGGTGAGGGTTAGGGAGGACTTGGAAAGAGGGGCCCCGTGGCTGGGGAAGGGGCCCCATAGCCGGGGCAAAGGGGCAGAAGGCTTGTGGTCCTGATTTTCAGACGCTCGCGTCTCCTGTCTTGGAAGGTTGTGCCCGCAGTGTGTGGTCTCCTCACGTGCTGCCCCTCTCTGCCTCCCCCAGGTCACCCAGCAGCTGCGAGCCCGTTTCCTCCCCAGTCCTGTCGTCATTAAGAAGCGCATCGAAGGACTCATTGAGAGAGAGTACTTGGCACGGACCCCTGAGGACCGTAAAGTGTACACTTACGTGGCGTGAGGGAGAACGCTGGACATGCGCTGCCCAGGAACTGCGGCGTCGCCCCAGCCTCCCGGACACTGACCTTACCCCCTGTAACGAGTGACTTCCTGATTAAGAGAAAATACAAGCTGTCTGGTTCAAAATATCGGTGTGAAAGAGCAGAGCTTCTGCCTGACCTGCCCCAGCCCCCTTCCAGATAGTTCGGTGCCAGATGTGATCACAGCCTTTTCTTTCGTTTACCTTGGGTCGGTCGGGGAAGGAGAATAAAAATTAAACAAACCGTGAGTTTCTATTTAACGTGAGAAATATTATTTAGACTTTTCTCCCCGATTTTTGTACTTGATGTAAATGTTTCGTGGCAATCTGAGTAGAAGCGGTTTTCGTTGTTCAATTGCAGGGAATGAAGGCAGGACTATCTAGCCGACGGACCTAGTCCGCTTTTTCTTTTTGGGGCGAATTGTACATTGTTTTTCTTTTTTTTTTTGGGTGGGGGTGTGAAAGAGGAGGTTGCGTATAAATACTTTTTGATACTGGGTTCTTTCGAGTACAGTTTCCATTTGGTTTATTGTTCTCGTTTAAGAAGGAACCGGATAGGAAGGAACTACGTTTTAATGTGTACAAATTGTAAGATAGTTATGGTACTCACTGCTGCAGCGGACTGTACAGGGCCTCGTTTTCATCTTATTAAATGTAGAAAATAGAGAATAAATTGAATTAACCGTGATCGTGTTTTATTGTGCGCCTGTCTACGCTGCAAGCTACGGTAAGTAAGTGACAGATTAAGCCGGTTTAATTAAACGTGATGAGAGCCCCCAGCCAGGGTCTAATGCACACGCGGCGGGCTCCGGGTAAAGCGCCGCCTGCGGGGGGGTGCGGGGGCCGCGTTACCATCGCGATGCGCCGCTTTGGCCGGGCTGCCAGGGGGACGCGCGACCGTGCACGACAGCTGCGCAGCCTGCGCAGACGCCGCCCGCTGCGTGCGCCCGGAAGATGCTCCGCGGAGCCGGCCGAATGCGCGGCGCCACGGAGGATGATAACGCCGATTCGGGGGCAGAAACGGCCGGGTAAGTGGGCGCCGTGCTGCTCGGCCCGGCCCCCGTGCGAGTGCATGCAGGGCCGGTGCAGCCCCGGCGAGGGTAATGGCTGTAATGCTCCGCTAGCTCTGCCTTACCGCAGTGCTTTGGGGGACATAAAGTGCACGAGTCGGTGGGCCGATTCCAAGTGCCCGGGCTCGGACACGGCATGCGATGCAGGACGGTGCCCCCCACCCAGCAGTAACCGGGGACCTTCGCCCGTCGCTGCGCCCCCGCCGTCTCCCGTCCCGGTGCTTGGGTGCAAAGGGCCCCGGAGCGGCGATATCGCTTATTTCGGGGTTGGGTGGGATTCGGGGGGGTCCTTCCGCGTGCACTTCGCAAAGGCCGAGCCCTAAATTGCACGCGTCATCCTTCTAACCCCCTGCTCCGTAGCCCAGCTATGCGAGCCGGCTGCCAAAAAACTTGCAGCGTTTAAAAAAAGGGGGGGGGGGCTGTTGTCCTGGCAACCGGTAAGCAGTGGGCCGCGCGCAGGCGCGCGCCGCCCCTCGTTTAATGGCCCCTTGGTGGACATGTCTCCCGCTTCTAGCTTCGCGTGCCTTTGCTTAAATCACTTACACCATGCGTGTCTGCGGGCGCGATTGGGAAACCAGTGATGGTTATACGGCCCCAAACTCTTATATATGTTATATGTGCTGACAGAATATATACATATACCGGTGATTCGAGCTTAAATGCTGCCTCGGACTGGGAGTAACTGGCGGCCTACAGTACTTTGGGGGCTTGGTGGGAGGCCGTTTGTTTTTTACATGCTTTACTATGACTTTCATGAAGTGGTTTGGCTGTTACTGTTGGCTTTTATAAAGAATATTTAAGGTTTTCTTTCGTTTCATAGATCCGACTGCAGCAAAATGTCTTCAGCAAGCAGTAAGTGTCTTACTTACTTACCTTATTAGCATCTACAGGTAACCCAGCGTGAATCGGCATCTTTTAGTGATGCAGTTAATAGCAGACATGAACTTGCATTCATTGTTATGGGTTTCTGCTTGACTGTCTTCCTTTTGGGCTGGCTGATCCCCCTTGCCTCCCTCCCACATTGTGCCCAGGTGACTTGCAGCCCAGCCCAGACGGGGACCCCCCCCTCGTGGCCATGCACATTTTGGGTAACCCCGGGGACTCGCTGCAGCTCCAGTACACCCTGAACAGGCTCCTGGGGTGGCTTAGTCCCAGTTCCCGTTTCTTCCACGTGTCGGAGCGCGCCTGCCCCCTCCGCGACCCCTCGGGCCCTGCGGCCGGCTGGCCCTCGTTGGCCGTCACCCTCTTCCTCCATGAGTGTCATGGGGAACAGCGCATCTTGAGGGTCCTGGACTTCCTCCAGCGGCCACCGTGGCGGTACCACCACACGGAGAGCTGCCACGGGGGAGGCCCCAGTGAGGCCGGCCCGCGGCCGCACCTCCTGCCCAGCCGCGACTTCTACAGCCTGGGCCCCGGGATGCCGCTGTGGGCGGTGCGCTCGGTGCACTGCGGCAGCGAGGCGCTGCGTGTGACGCTCCACTGCGGCCACGCCGACTTCGAGGACGCCGTGCGGCTCTACGAGACGGTCCTCCGGCGCCGTGCCGAAGAGCCAAAAGCCGGCTTCTGCTGGTTCCCTCTGCTTCTGCGGCCCGGCCTGCAGCTTCAGCTCGCCCTGAAGCAGCTGGCGCCCGGCGTGCGCGCCCAACCCTGCGACTCGGCTGTGCTGCAGTTCCAGGCGGATGAGATCGGCCAGCTCGTCCCCCTGTTGCCCAACCCCTGCACCCCCATCAGCGCCACCCGGTGGCAGACTGAGGACTTTGACGGCAACAAGATCCTCTTCCAGGTACGCAGTCTTGTTTGTTCTAATGTGCAGCGTTTGACGGCGTCTCTCTCTGTTCCTTCCCATATTTCTCCTGCTGCTATGCTTTTGAGATTGATAACTCCGGGATTTTTGACGAGTGTGTCCCTCCGTGGCAGAAATACATGCAGCCTTGTTTTGATCATGTGTCCACTTGCTTTCTGAAGTGCTGCTGGATTCTGACCCAGACGTGTCCCCTGGGCTGAGGGCCGGAATTGCTGTGTTCACTCTGTGGAAGCCTTGGCTTGGCATTTTTAGGGATGGAGCATTTAGGCGTGGCAAACCGGTCTGCCCCCAGCTGACGGAGGGGTCTGTAGCAGCACAGTGAGGGGGAGTGGCCTCTTAATGATGGGGGAACTGGGCACCTAGGCCTAGTGAAAACGAGGGGCCGTACTGACGTGTTGCATCGCAGGGCTGTTGTCATTGAAGGGGCTTCAGCATGGAAGTGAAACAAACAGAAACCTCTCCATGCTTTTTATATGATGCTAGCTAGAATTGAATGATTTATCGATTTTAAACAATGCGATTAGCAAATCACAAAGGCTGCGATTTAGGATATGCATTGTTCAGCACGTCTGACCCAGGGTTTAAAACTGTCCTGAGAATAGTGGAGCAAATTTCATTCCATCCTTCTTGTGTGACAGTCAGTCTAACCAATCAGAAGTGCCGTGCTCCTCGTGTGCCAGTCATGCTCACCAATCAGAGGTGGCCCAAAGTGACTGCGGATACGCCCACAAACAGACACGCGAAACCCAAGGAAAACGTCACATTCGCCGTGCAGAAAAATATCGGTTCTGCTGCTGAGCCGTAAGTGAATCACCTACCTGTGTAATGGTCAGCGATTGTCCACAGAAAGGTCCTTTTATAAGGGACCAAGTAGCGTTATCCACAAGATCCCTAATGTGTTTATTACTGGAATTGTTTTATTTTCATTACTTTATTTAACGTAACACAGTCGCGGCTTTTGTGATGGTACTTTTATGCATCATTGTTCCCTGCTAATTTGACCCTTGTGTACACGGGTCTTTCCGGAAGCACGTGACTAAGGGTAAAAAAGCGGCCGATTGCTGTTTGCAGACGCAGCACATAAAAATACAATCACTTTTACCATGTTCGGTTGCTAGAGAATGTTCTATGGTTTATTAGATGTATGTTTATATAATTTTTGTTAGAATAAATACATTTTGGATTTAATTTATATATTTACATTCTTATCTTTGGAGTAATGTATAGCGCAGTTCAGATTTAGTGTATACTGAGTTAAAAAAAAATCACAAATGAAATTGCGGTATCTGTCAGATAAATCGCAATTTTGATATTTTCTTAAAATCATTCAGCCCTAATGCTGGCTGCCTGGTGGGAAGCCCAGCTTTTATGTACCAAACCAGAGTAGCCATTTGCTCAGGAATGGGATGGATGATAACTGGACCGGTACTTAGATCTCACGGTCTGTCATGAATGCCGGAAGCCTTGCGTCTAATTGTGAAGTGTGCAGAGCAGTTTGTGCAAAAAAAAAAAATGTGGCCAATTCTGCAAGCGTTTTTTTTTTTTCCCTGAGTAAGTACCACCTCTGCCAGGTAGGGGGTGCCCTCCCACAGCGGGAGCCATGGCCTGTGAACATTCCGGTTAAGCGTAGATGAGTAAGTGATCCTCGCGCTCTGTTTATGTAGTGATGGAACATCTTTGAGTAGGCCTGTTTCGGTGTGTTAGGGAGGTGGGTGGCCTCAGCCTCTCAGGCCGGCCGTGTGCAGCGAAGTGGCCCTTCAGTAATTTGTACCCATGTTTCTTCTATGTGTTCTGTGAAACAGTGGAAGTACTCGGGTTAATACAGGAACTGCCCAGAAGCTCCCGGATACGCTAAACCCCAAACGTGATGGCTGACGTCTTTTCTTCTCTGAGACCTGTGTGACTGAGGCCTCTCTCTCGCCCTCCATCTCTCTCCTGCCCCCCTCCCCCGCAGGTGAAGGGCCATTTTGATGCAGCAAAGCCCCCCCACGCCATGCTCCCGGCAGACACCTCGACCCCGCTCGGCCGGGCTCCGCAGCTCAGCACCGGGCTGCACCCACCTCAGGCCCGTTCTCCCCAGCTGAAGGATCAGGAGTCCCACTGTGTCACGGGGGGGCCGGCCCCAGATAGCTGCTGCAGCACGCCGGCCAGCAGCTCCTGTTACTCCTCCCAGCGCAGCAGCCCGACGGTGCTGCCAGGCCTCCTGCTCGAGGAGACAGACGTGGACACGGGCTGCGCTGTGGCGC
Organism: Petrocephalus sullivani; assembly: GCA_026780845.1. Taxonomy (NCBI): domain Eukaryota; kingdom Metazoa; phylum Chordata; class Actinopteri; order Osteoglossiformes; family Mormyridae; genus Petrocephalus; species Petrocephalus sullivani. The sequence continues at coordinate 535,801 of JAODKM010000119.1, forward strand.
CCCCTATGGACGGCGGCCTACAGACTTTTGGCAGGGAGTTGCGGCTAAGCCTGCCGGCCAGCAAGGCCCCGGCTCCGAGCTCCCCGGGGACTAAGAGCACTGGCCTGCACTATGGCCCCGCCGGAGCCACTCCCAGTCGGGCCGTCCCGAGCCCAGAACCACCAGCAACACTCCCTCTGGGCCAGGCCCTGGCCTGTGGGTACAGGGCCCAGGAGGAGGAGTTTTTTATCTGATGGAAACTCCCTGATCCACTGTGTCCTGCTGATTGGACTTTAATTGCATATTCTCCTCTTATTGAATATTACCCCATAAGTGCCTGAACTGGACGGCTGGTTAGTCACCCTGCCTTGACTATTTAACTGCTTATTTGTGGCAGTAGTAAGAAACTAACTTCGTTCTTTTATACCAGAGTCATTGTGATGGTGCCAGAAATTTAGGAACAATAAATGAGGCGAATGCTGTCAGCCACTAGATTTTAATGGTTATGGGGCCAGGTGCTGGGCGAGTCGGCCCTTCTGGCCCAAGCCGGAAGTGTACAGCAGAAATGTATGAGCCCTTCACGAGAACATTAGTGGGTTTCAGCTCTCGTGACCCATCAGGTAGGGCGCGTGGTGTCTCCCGGGGCCCACCCCCCAAATGTGAGCCTGCAGACCGCACCGTAAGATCTACCACATCTACACTAGGAGTGCGAGGTGGAGTGAGGTGCTGGGGCGGGCACCCCCCCTCAGAACATGCCCCTGTACTTCAGCCTGTCCTCCTCCCGCTTCTCCTCCAGCCGCATATCCAGAACCGCCACCTCCCTCTTCACCTCCTTCTTTAGGCGAGGGTCCAGCTCCAGCACCTTCTGGAAGTCCTGCTTGGCCGCCTCCTCGTTCCACACCTGGGCGTGAGCCTTGGCCCGCAGGTAGAAAGCCTTTGTGACTCCTGCGGGGGGGGGGGGGTTCGGGATGAGGGCACCAGTGGGGGCTCAGTCACGTGGGCTGGGTACCTTGAGCTAGTGTTTGAGCCCAGACCTGGGGAACCCTCAGAACATCCATGATTTTGGGATGGACTGCCTGGGGGTTCCAGACGAGGGGATCGGGAAGCACTGCTTTAAAACCAGTTCAGACAAATATACATGTCAAGAAGAATTAATAATAGCCGGGCGAACGCTAAGTGGTGAGACGCTGCTGTGTGATGCTCAGGGCCACGGCAGTGATGCTGGTGTAAAAGACAGAAGTGGGGGGGGGGGCAGCTTCAGGAAGATTCCGCCAGAGTAACCAGGGGAGCAGTGAGCCGCCCACATTCACCGCTGGCGGGGTGCCTACCCCCGGCCCCCGTGATTCACAAGTCGCTGGCAAGGCCCCACAAATGCACATCAATTACTTACATAAATGGACTCGCTGGAGTGATCAGAATACAGCCGGAGCAATTCACCCCAAATCACCCCCCCCCCCCATGGTGAGGTCATTTGTCACCGTCCAATCACAGATGGGGTCCCACTACTGCCACGCTGGCTAAGTACATAAGCCTGGTCGTTCACATTGGGGGTCCAATGAACTGAAGGATTAGGGAGAGAAGCCCCACAGGGGTGCGAGTGTGTTACCGACGTCCCGCACAGCCCCCAGTAAGCGGGACGGACCTGGGTGCTGGCTGATGATGTCACTGGTGTGCTCGATGACCTCGTAGTACTCCTCCAAGCGGAGCAGACACTGGCAGTAGTTGAGGGTCAGGGTATGGGCCATCTTCTCCAACTTCAGCCAAGGGACCTCCCATGCTTTTTCCTGGGGGGGTTACAAGAACTTAGTCACAGTGAATTCCGTATTCAGCAGAGCCCCGAGGCGGCCTCCCCCCGCCCTCGGCACGCAGCTACCTTGGTCTGGACGTTCTTGACGCAGATGACGGCCTCCTTGTACTTGAGCGTGGCCTCCTGGTAGCGGCCCTGCTTGTATAGCATGTTCCCCTGGCCGTGGAGCAGCGGCACGGCCTTCAGCCGCTCCTGGTCGCTCAGCGCCCACGACTCGCGCTGGTACTGGCTGGGCTGCTCCACCTGGGGGGGTGTCGGGGGGGGGGGGGGGCTCGGTCCCTCCCTTTTTTTTTTTTTCCCTGGGGGGGGA
>JAODKM010000119.1:555815-566587 GCA_026780845.1 Petrocephalus sullivani
TCACCCCATCACCCCAGACGGAGGTTCTTGAGATTCCCCTATCTATTGCCTAGGCGGCCACCCTTCTACTGCCCGCTCTGGTGCGTATCTGCCCAGTTCAGTTGAATCTCCTTAAACATCAACCATGACAAAATTATTCCACAAAGATAGCGCATCATAGCGCCCCTTAATTGTTTAAGTTCAACTTTAATTAAGGAAGTGTTAGAGAATGCATTTAAACCTGAGCCCCACACTCTCCGTCTGAAAAGAAGTCTCAGATATTTCCCCAGAAGCTAAGACCAGATATAGTTTGGGTCCAGACCTTCTCTATATGTGACTATATGTTGAACTTAGCAACACAGGCCAGCCTTTTGCTAAAGCTGGTCACTGCAGCTCACACTGCTCTGTGCAGTATCTGAAAGAGCTCCCCCAGACCTCACTCTGCCTCTGCACCCTGTCCCCTCTCCCCAGTGGCCGTGCAGAGTGCACGGTGCACAGCAGTGCTGATTTACTATATCCAGTTTGCAGACGGAGCGGCCCTCTCCCAGGACACATTAATCCTGCTCTTAAATGGATTCCGGGAATCAAATACCGCCCCCCAATGCCAGGCAAGTAGGATCCTGGATGGGATTCAGCACAACCTGTCCCTTTGCTGAGGGAGACTCAAGGTGCACCATTTGACCGGGGGGACATTCTGCCCCCCGCAGCAGAAAGACGAGGCCAGAGGTGTCGATTTCAGGTCCAGAAAGTAAAAATCCGGACCAGGGTTTTGTTTCAACCAACTAGTTGAGCCCTCTGTGACTATGACTCTTTATGCCCAACTGATTGGTTGAAACAAAATCCTGGTCTGGATTTTTACTTTCTGGACCTGAAATTGACACCTCTGGACAAGGCCTCATCCACAAGTATGTCATGTGGCACCAGTGCAACGAGTGATTCACCGTCACAGTGCAGTGACACTGACAACGTCTAGAGCCTGACACACTGTAACACAAGATGTGACTTAACCCACCCCCAACAGCCTTGAAAGGTCGCACCTTCAGTCTGAGACTAGAGGTAGCTTTATGAGGACTTGAGAGACTCTTGGTTCAGTACTACTAACCTGCGGAGTCAGAAGGGCAGCCAGGATCATCTAATCTGCAGCGGAGGGGCCATGGGGGGGGGGCTGGGAGATTAATCTCCCACCGCCTGTCGGCCCTTGTTGCACAGAGCAGAACTCTGTGCTTATACGGCACCTCAGTTCCATAATGTGCTAACAGGTAAACACATTCAATTTGTAGTCTGAATGTTTTCATGCTTATATTTTTTACTTAATACACATTGCTAAGTTTCTGAAGAGAGGAAGGAGAAATGGTAACTAACGTCCCTCCCTGATTGGTGGTTAGGAGACGTATCCCCAGCTTTTCAGTGAGGCCTGCTTTGGCTATAAGGGCCGTCTCCTGCTGAGCAGAGCCAATCATTGGAGCTGGCAGCCAACCAGAAGAGCCGCTGCGCAGTCCCCGCAGCCAATGGGAGCTCCTGCTGGGCGGAGCTTACAAAAGCAGACTGAACCCAATGACTCAGCAAAGACGGGTGCGTGCGAGATGACACTTAACTGCAATTTAAAGGGGCAGCGCTCAGCACGCGGAGCTGCAGTGGGGGAGCAGCCTCTGCAAAGCCACCACTGCTTCCTGTCCTTCCGCTGGGTTTACGGTCCAGGAAGAAAAGTTATTAAATCTCCTTTAAGAGATACCAGGCCATTTTAGAGGGGCTCTGTCTGACGGACGGAAATTGAGCAGAGATCCTCTGTGACTGTGAAGCTTTTGGCCCCCACCCCCTGGCCAGATGCCTTAGCGTGTTGCTGTCCCAGCATGAAAGTACGGACAAACGGCAGTGACATCTTCGTTAAAATGCACCACTATTATCTCATTTCCACACATAGGGGGGGCTGTTATGGCCGGACAGGAATTTTGGGCATAGTTGTGGCGTCTCCGGCATGCGAGCGAGGTCATAGCCCTCTCTCGCTGAAGAGCCGTGGCTGCAAGGCGGCCGCTGGGGAATTCCTGGTCTGCGGGCGACCGTCAGCAGTCTCATGGCGCGGGGCGAGGCGGGACTTCCTTAGCGCATCGCTAAGGCTGACGGTTTACCGCGTTCCTTCATTTCTAAAATTTCTTCCTTTTCTGTCTCTGCGAGTGGTATTGTTTAACAGCGGCTAATTGAACCCATGACTATGGAAAGTTCCAGAAGCGCTGTTCCGCATGGAGCTGCAGGCGTCAGCAGAGCGAGCTTGGCCCCAGCCATAGATACGCCACACCCAGAGGCGGACGGGAGCCGGCTGATCACAGGCGCTTGTCCGGACCTTATATCACAGCCCCTGTGGCTTCTGTGCGGCTAAAGGCCCCGCAGAGCAAAGAGTCTTCGGGACGGACCTGGATTTCTCTCTTTTTAAACGCGCTGCCTTTTTCCGGAAATGGGCCAGAGGCGAATCCGAGGCGAGACCACAAGCTGGTCGTGCTGCCATCTGAGCCACATTCCCCTAATCTCGGCACAGCTAAGGCGTCCCCACATGCAGCCGGATGACGCGCTTTAGGGGGCGGAGCTGACATGCGTACCCATTCTGACCCTGGAACACGATGCATACACTGGGGCTCTCTGATCACTACGGTCTGCCATTTTTGTGATATTTCTGCACGATGGCTGGCACTGTGCCTAAACTGCACGCAAAACTCATCAGGAGAATGTTGCACTAACAAACTCCTATCCAGCTAACCCAGTGTTTCAATTAGTGGCATAGTGGCCACCAGTAATACTCAATCCAAATAACCAAGTTAATGAATCCCATTCAGCTAATCAGAGAGTCTTATACCATGAGCTGTGAATCTGCAGGGCCCCGGGGCGGGGACGGGGGGGTGCTCGCGGAACGCCACAGGCCGCCCGCTCCACGGCCATTCCGAAGTGCTTTCTCTATGTGCTGCTTAAACAGAACGGAGAAGGGGGCCTGTTCAGGCCCAGGGAAGAGAGCCAGGCGCATTCCTGGCACGAATATCAGCACCACAGCTTTGCGGGGTAGGGTGGGGTGTGGGGGGGGGGCACAAGGCTTGACACATAAAGCAAGCCTGGCAAACAGCCATATGTCACAGCAGAGTGGAGGAGGGGGGGCCCCCAAGACGTTTGGGTTCAAACAGAGACATTCCCAAAATGCTTTTCTCCATGTGACTCGCCAGGGTGGCGGGGTGGGGGGGCCCTGTCATGGAGGTGTGAGCACCTAGCACACTGACTGCCCAGGCTGCACGCTGCCCCCCCCCCCGACAACGATAGGGCCCTGAGTCACACTCTGCAATCAATAACATGTTATGTAAGCTGCCGCTTTGCTGGAAGGCCCCTGGACCCAGCCCCACCTCTCCTCCCTGGAGCCATTCGCATGGCTGGGTCAGTGTGCGAAGGTTCCCATCGGCGGCTGGACCACCGACTGTCTGGCTGTGAAGTATAAGTGTTTGCAGCACCTCGTCCTGACGCACGGGGGGGCGGGGCCTAATGGACAGTGATTCATGGGCAGCTGGGCCCCCCCGCAGCACACCATCAGCTGTCCTCAGACCCCCCCATCACTGCCACGTGCTGCTGACATAGACCTGCAGGGGGCTATGGCGGCCATGCACGTCACCGCAGGTCTGTGTGACGCGCTGGTCATGGCTGGTGCACTCAGAGTCTCACGTGGTCACAGGAAAGCAGCAGCCCTGAATACCAAACACACTCAGGATCAGGCGGCCCTATGGAAGGCACACTCAGTCTCTCTGGTAGGTTAAAAAAGGACATCTCAGCCTGCCCGCCTAGAAAGTTCTCACTTTCAACATGAAACTTGTCACAGCAAACAGAATGTGAGTCCTGTTTTGAATTCCGTCAGGGCTGCGTGTGTGTGTGTGTGTGTGTGTGTGTGTGTGTGGGCGTGTGTGTGTGGGCGTGCGTGTCTGTCTCGTGTTCCCATTTCACAGCCAATCCGTCGCCTTACATAATGGATGAAAACACCTGAATGAACCAGTTGCTCTGCTTTAAGAGTGCATGGACTCCCGCGTGGCCATCCGTGACGTGAATACCCCCCCCACACCACACACACACACACACACACAGCCGTACTGTGCACTGGGACACACAGACGAGCAGCAGGATTCTCACCCCAGGTCAGCGCACGATCTCTCTTGCAGAGGAGGAGCAGTACAGCTGCAGTGAGACATGGACAGTTTGGTGCCTCTGATGACGGTGGGTGGGGGGGGGGGGGGGGGGCCATGTGACCAGCCTAGCTCTGCTCAGCCCAGCCCCCTACACCCAGTAATAGAGCCATTTCTGGAGGAGCCTCTTATACTGGAGACTCTCCCAAGCCAGGCTAAAGACATGCAAGGCCACAGAGTGCACTTAAATCACCTGTTCCTCACCCAGACCCCACCCATATCCAACATATCACCCATCCGCCTCTAGCTCCGAGCAAGGGAGTTGACCCATAATCGTTCGCCTCAGCGCTGTTTCGGAGCTCGGCGATTAGATGCTTTCCCCAGGGGAACCTCGCCCAACGCGTTTGCGTTCGCTCCCCTTCTCAAGAATGTACCCCGGGCTACTGGACGTCGAGCTCCACGCAGGGCGTCTTATGCGCGGCGCCGACGCCCCCCTCCGTGCGCGCACTCGTCGCCCTGTCGGTGCGCGTCGCCGCTGCGTCACGGCCGCCTTTCGCTTCGGGTCGGGAGGGCATTTCGCGACATCGAGATGAATTTTTCCAGACGGAACAACAGTGGCGTGAGGTTAATGTCGTCGGCAGTTCTTCTTTCTGATGTTTTCCCTTTAATTCGGGCCCTGCACCGACGGATTCCACTATGAAACCTTATAGGAAATCCCACACATCGCGCCTCGCCTAGACATGTACCTCCCGAAAAGCCACCAACGCGTTTATGTGCATGCAATGCAATGCAATGCAATTTTATTTATATAGCGTATTATCACAACATTACGTTGTCTCAATGCGCTTTACATTTCTGCCACGTAAAGACCATGAACATATATACAAGAAACAAACTAATTCTGCGGAAATGTGTGACAGCTTGCTGCCTACATGTAGGCTACACAGTGCCCCACAGCGCATACTAAGAACGCATCGGAACATTTCACTAATATCGTCTCTCACTGCCGGTGTTTGCCGATATTTTTAGGGCTGCGTTATGCATTAAAGGAAACTGATTCGAGCCCCGGCCGGCTGTGTCCGCCCAGCTAAATATAATCTTAGACTGTGAGCGAGCCAAACAGAGAGGAAACTGCAACATTAGGTCTGTCACTTCAACGTGATATATATGCACACTGGCCGCATATGGGGACGTCGCCAGTATCGCCACCTACTGACTACCGGGGATGCGGAGGCAGTTTCCATGACAACGGATGCTGCCAGGCTTCGTCGGTTGGACAGGCCAGCAGATCGCCTGGCTGGTGTAGCTGGGCTGAAGTTGGGCGATACGCCGATGCTTTTCATGAATCACTGTGGCGTCAGTGTAAGCTAATAAAGCCGTCTCTGATTATTCGGATGAGCAAAGGGGTACATAGTACTCTACACAGATATCTATATATGCTGAACAAGTTCTGAAGAAGCTGCTGACGTGCACTGACTGAGTTCAAGTGTGTGACACCATGGGCTTCAAACAACTTTAGAGAATATCCACCACCACCACCAAGATCCGAAGTGTAAGCACTGATATTACACTTAAGGCCCGTCATCGAATTGGACATTTAAATACTTACATATAACAACGTTTGACATTTAAATAAAATTACATTAAAAAGAGAACTAACGGACTAGAACAGTTGCTTTTTGGATGTTTCTCAGGCTGGCTGCACAGGTGCGAACTCCGCTCTTTGATACAGTTGATTAATTACTGAATAAATGGATTACTCTTTGGGTAGGTTGAAAATTTTTATTAGATCATTAATTAACTGAATGCATAGGCTAATTATAATTATATGCATAGTTGATGTTTAATATATTAATAAATTAAAATTCTAAGTAATTTTTTGTTAAAATTTATTTTGTATTTTCGACATTGTCCACTAGATGGCGGCCCACATCCACGAAGGAGAATTATTAAATAGGTACGCGCAGTTCACTCCGATTCGTCGATTTCTTTGGCTCTTAAGCGGTTGAAGGTAGTTCTGATAATCTTGAGACAGTTAATAAACATTCACCCGGCCTTGTGTTTATATCAGGGGTGTACCCTGGAGGGAATGCCAGTCCGCCGCAAGGCACACGCACAATCTGGGCAATATAGGAACGCCAGTTCACCCAGCTGCACGTCTGTGGACGGCGGGCGGAAACGCACAGATAGTGGTGGCGGCTACAGCGTGGCCCCCGAGCCACGCCGGTCACCTGATCAATGTTCAGTGAGGCTGAAGATCACTGATGCACGGTTACTCATGCAGACACGGAACGAAAAGGGCACCAAGGAAAGAAGGGAAATGAAGCTGACAGCCGATCCCGCGCACAGCTCCGTCCGGGCCCCTGATTCCCGGGAGTGAAAACGAGGCCAGCTGCGCGGCGCGCGCCGTATCCGGTGCACGGAAAGGCTGACGCTATTAATGGCAGCACGCGGGCATATTAAAAAGACCTTCATGACAGTAGTGAGGGTCGTAAGTGGAGTGCAGCCAAACACATTCTTATTTTACATATCATCTTGTTCACTGGCCGGAAAGCGTCCCTGCGTTCATTGCGAGGCCCTTCCCCCGCTTCGACGGTGCGGAGCTTCTTCCGCCAAAGCGTGTCCGATTACCAGCCTTTTCCTTCTGTTCTCCAACTGGAGGGGGGCGTGCTTTCAAAAAGGGCAGCAGAAATTAAATCAGTGACACCCCCTCCCCTCCCCACACCAGCAAGGCAGACAGTTGACCGCAATCAATTGTAAGATAATTAACAGAAATGCATTAAAATCAGGCAAATTAGAACTAACGCGCATTAATACTGACGCTGATGAAATACTAAAGTTATTCTTTCTCTGCTTAAAGGCCACTCTAATGTTATTCAGCAGCGACTTACGGTTCCATATGGTGTTAGGGGAAGACTGGAGCCAGACCGGACCACTCTGAGATGGGGATGGATCACACATAGAGCACATTAAATCCCATACTGCAGATGTTTTGCTACAGATTAAATTACCGCAGTAATCATCACTGGATGTAATATATCAGATACTGTACAGCTCCTAGAGAGCAGGGATCAAGTCTTACTTTGGGGCCCCTCCGCCACAACTCCACTGGTGTAAGAAATACTGGCTGCTCTACAGGTGGCTGGGATTAGTTTGGTAGGTGCTGGCCCTGTATTCCAGGGCCCTCTGCCTTTTTGCTGACAGGAGCTGTATGTAATGGCAGAGGGCTGATCCGCCAGGCAGCCAGGCAGGTCTCTCTGCCGGCTTCATGCAGACACCTCAGCTTTTGGGGGAAGGGCTCCAGGTCACATGATGTGTGCGTGGTTTGCTTTGGAGCTCCATCGTGTCACATGTGACTGTGGCACATCATGACTTTAAGATGAACTACCTGTAACCATCTAATGCCTTATGGATTGGATGGTATCAGTTTAACCCCGGATTAGCCATCCTGTCCCTTTGCGGTACTCACGCTGCGCTTGGATGTAGCACAACATAGCAGAGGAGATGCACTGATGGCCACCGACCCGGCCTGTCCTGATGCTGCTTACAAACGCAGTATGAGAGACACGGCTCACCTTATCCGGGGTCCTCACATCGGATGCTTTGGGCAGAAAAGAGCGATGATAGGGGTATTATACATATATTTCGTTTCATAGTAGTGCCTCATTAAGGAGAAAAACAGTTTAAAACCCAAACCAAAGTTATACGAGGGGTAATCATTTGACAGAAATAAACAGCCGTAAAATGAACACTGACTGAAGTATTTCCATACAGTAAATAACCACAGCTGTTAATTTTTTTTTTTAGTTAATTTCTCGGTAACCGAATGCTGACGGACCATTTCCCGATGCTCCTTCGCCTGGTTCCACGGAGCGGGCCGCACTTTTCACAAACTCAAATATGTGCTGGGAGACATTTTCAAGCAGTTTATTTATTATTAAGAAAACACTAAACGAAACATTTCAAAAACAGTACGGAGATTTTAAAAAGGCAAAGGCGTATCAGAAACTCACTCCAAGCACATCCAGTAAAGGCGTACAAACACGAGGTTAGATGAGAACGTGTATAAAGCCTCAGCACTGTTCCTCCTGCTGCAAGCACCGAGCTGCCTACATTTTTCGCGTCCCAGCCAGGGATGTGAAGCTTGCCGCTCCGGTCTCTAGGTAGCTGACAGCATAGTGTCATCAAAAACATGGATGGTCAAGAAACATGAAAAGCAGGAGAGTGTGAACGCACAAGGCGGACAAAAAAAGGTACGGGGTGTGCCCCCCTCACTCGTGGGAGCCCACTTGGGTGTATGACACTGGTCTTCCAAAGATATCCGTGGGCACGCACCATCGTTGATGTACAGACTGGACGTCACGTCAAAAGAGAGACTGAAATACATCACAAGCAAGGAAAACCACTGTGCCAGGTAGCCAGGAGGTGAGGGGAGACAGGCTTAACAAGCATCTGTGCTTTCAGCCCTTAACGAGCTGAGCAGTAATTCCAAACCCAATATTACACTGACAGAAGAGGAGATCCTCCATGCAATTCTAACATCCGCCACTAGAGGGACATCACCTGGTGTAAGATCTTTGCCAGCTGTAGATGGAGTGCATGTTGAGAGAGTAGGCCGGCAGTCTCTTACAGGTGCTGACGCTGCGGTGGCGAAAGCCCTTAGGCCCGCCTCCGGCCCCGAGGCCCCGCCTCCGCACTGCCAATTTGGCCCTCTCCTCAGCAGCGAAGAAGTCTGCTGTGCCCCGGAAAAACTCCAGCAGCGCGCGGTGGCCCCAGGGAGTGGCGCCCTCGTCAGGCGTGGAGAAGCCGCAGTGACCGCCATGGTCCGTCAGCAGCAGGAAGAAGTGGGGGTTGCTTGTGAAGAGCTCCAAGGGCAGTGAGGCGCGGGAATCGCCCCGCACCGGATCATCCCGGCTGCACACGCACAGCACCGGCACTGCCACCTCGTCCACGTCACGCAGCGGCTCGTTCCGCTCCCAGTAAGCCTCCCAGCCGTTCTCCTGCCCAGCCCCGCTGCCAACCGACGCCCCCTGGTGGCAGAACAGTGCCTCCTCCAAGGCCTGCAGGGAGCAGCTGGAGAACAAGCGGTCAGCGTGCAGCACCTCCCCCAGCGCTGTCCTGTACCTGCGGCCAAAACAGACACCAACACCCATTACAGGCACCGGAACTCCAACCCAGATCCCAAAGGCCACAGCAGTGTATTCAGAGGGGTCCACGTGCCATCTTACATTAAAGCTAGACCAGGTAGTCATGGAAACGCTCGCTAGCTTTAAGTGCTTAATAGCGATTCAAATTAAAAAATTAACCCTAAAGGTCCGGTCACACTAGCAGCATCTCATTCACCTCCATTACAGCAGCACGCCGTGAAAATCAGATTCTTCAACTTTGCTAGCAGAGCAATTTTGCGCCAAGTTCATCTTAATTAAACTTTGACCCACAAATTCATCAGTTGAACCAATTAGGTGTGGAGTGGGCGGGGCTAACCTTTCAGCTTCTTAGGCTCAAAATAAAATGTCACGTCCTGAGCTAAGCACACTCCCACTCGACGCTGCGATTCTTCCACACTGTGCAACTGCGCCTTCTCACTGTGGAAGCTAACTGTGTTAGAGCTGGACACTAGACCGGCTCACCGCCCTGCCCATCAGGAAAGCTGCGCTCACCACGTAGATCGTGGTCACCGCTTCTGATTTCTCTCTGACCGCTTAGCATTTATGGTTCCACAGGCCAGGAATGACCAGGGCAGTGGAGTATATGGTTATCTGAAGCTAACCAGGCAGGGGTCTCAATGGGGCAGGCAAATCAATACGGCGAGGGTGAGTGTTTAACCTACCAGGCCAAAGAATGAGGGGCACTACTGTTGTACCTTTGGGCAATCATACTTAAGGCAACTTTTAGCTACATGGGATCTCTGGCTATAAGCAGTGGGCGGCAGCCAGTTATGGCCGAGCGGGGGCCCGTTCCCGGGCGGCCCGTACCTGCTGAGACAGGACTTCTGGTAGAAGAGCAGCACCCGGTGGCAGAAGCGGGACGGGCCGCTCTCGAACCAGGACTGGCAGCGGAAGATGGGCGAGATGCAGGCGGCGGCACTGAGGTAGCAGGACGAGCCGCACTCGCCCAGGTAGGAAAGCAGCAGGCCGGCGCCGGTGCTCTCGCTGACCGCGTAGATGCGGCTCGCCGGCCGGCGGTATCGCACATAGCGCACGGCCTCGCACAGGTCCGCCGGGTCGCCAAACTGCTGCAGCCTCGGCGTGCTCAGCGGCGTCCCGTTGTGGCTGCGCCGGTTGAAGACCACCGGGAGGTAGCCGTGGGTCAGACCCGCCTCGCAGAGCTGTGGGGACAGAGGCGTCAGTGCAGCCTGCCGGCCGGACAGATACGGGAAGCCTTTAGCTCAATGAACACAATACATTCAGGGACATCAGGGTCCAATTAAAGGGAGTGAAAGGTGATTAACTGTCAGTGTCGACACGCCACAGCACCACAATGAGATCTGTCCTCTGCATTTAACCCTCGTGACATTGGGACACAGCTAATTCAGCGCCTGGGGCGGTACCTCAGCGCTACTTGGGGGTCGGGGATTCAAACCTGCACCCTTTCGATTACACATTTGCATCTCTAACCATTCCGATGGACGTGACAGACACCCACCAATCA
>JAODKM010000119.1:576024-595101 GCA_026780845.1 Petrocephalus sullivani
CCGAAGAAAACCCCAAGGGGGGCCGGGGCGGGTGGAGAAAAGAAAAAAAACAAAAAAAAGGAAAGGGGGGGGGGGGGGGGGGGGGGGGGGGGGGACACTCGACTGGAGGCCCAGAGTACGCTTCTCTAGTCCAGCTGATGCGTGCTAGCTCGTGAGGTCCCCAGTGACAGCTAGGGCTCATCTTCCAGGCATCCCACCGGAAAGGGGGGGGGGGGTTTCACAATTCCACCATGGCAGGGCCGAAGACAGACATCAGTCCACTCCAGCTGTGTGTAACTCCATGGGCGGGGGGGCACACGTTACATATCAAACTCTATTTTTTTCCTTCATTGAAGTAAACAAACTGGAACATCCTGATGACCACGGAGCACTGAGACTCCCCTGCACGTTCTCTGCTGTTCCTGGCCCTTATTAATTAGGAGCTGCTGGTGTTCCTGCCAGGCAGCGAGTGCAGATTAAATGACCCCCCTCCTCGTACAAGCCAAGCATGGCCGTGCAGATACAGTGACAAAGATTCCCAAAGAAGCAGAAGGCCCCAGCAGAGCACAGCTGATTAGCCGTAAGTGGGCCTGATCTCAGCAGACGGTTTGACGTCTGCTCATCGGGAAGGGGGGAAGGGCGGTATCCATGGAAACCAGGATCCATATTAACCGCAACAAGCTTTTGCAAATTATTTTTTCTTTCCGTGAGAATTCAGTCCAGCAGGACAAGGCTCACCTGCCCAGTCTTTGACTCACTCGGAGACACAATCAGTGAGGGCCTGGTATGCCCCCCCTTCCCATCTCTGTTACTCTGTCTTCTAGGACACTCCGGGTTGGGTCATATGTTTCCTCTCTCTATCGGGTCTTTTATGATATAATATGCACAAGGCAAAAAAGGGATATTCTTAGGAAACAATGATGGTCTGTGAGTCGTCACTCAGCCATTGTGTTTGAGCATTGAGCTCTGTGTAACTTTTTCAGGCGCCGTTGATACATTTATGATCAGGGAGGGAACCTTATCAAACAAAGGCTTCAGCTTTCCAACACGAAGCCTCGCTGTTTGTCAGGTAGCCCGCAAGGACCCACCCCTGCAAAGCCCCTTAGAGAACTGGCCCACTAAGGAGTGCGTTTACACCACGTCTGTGCCGCTGACGTGACACACACTCTCCAAGGAGCGATGCTTGCATCTGACAAGCAGAGCGACGGGACCAATTAATTACCGACTTCTCAGGAACGAGCTTTGGGCGCGGGCCGTGGTCAAATTGCAGGCCACGTTGTCTGCGAACGGGAACACGCTCCAGTGGCCGCGTGGATGTGAAGTGGCACCTGCTGTCATGATGGGCTTGTTTTCACCGGGGGCTTCGTGGCCGAGGAACAGCCGAGTGCTCTTGCTCAGGTACCTACTCCCCTGGGATAGGTGGATCTAGACGGAAAAAGTCCGGGTGGGGTGAGTGGGGGGGTTGTTGACAGCAGAGAATGGGATGAGGCTGATGCCCTCGGTCGGAGTGTTTCCAGGAGAGCGTCCCGTCTTGTTTATGCACATCCAGTACCAGAACAGTCGTCAGTGCTGATGTTTACCGTGTGTTCTCCTGAAATCCAACCCAGCCCAGTCTCACGCACACACACACGCACACGCACACACACACGTGCACACACACGTGCACGCACGCAGTAATCCAGGCAGCTCAAACACACACACGCCCCAGGAGTGCCGCGCTGAAGGTGTATCCTAGAAGCGAGGCCTCATTAGCCAGCCCTTAGATGAGGGGGCCGTGGATGCAGAGGCAAGCAGGGCTTAGGGAATGCTGCAGTGTGTTTCCCAGCTGAGTATAAAGCCGACAGGCCTGGACCACGGTGGGCAACACTGACCTCACTGACAGCACTCCAGTCTTCCGCTTTCCGACCCTGGCGTCCATCACTATCACAGTATCAGCACTTGGACTGCCGGCCACCTCTCAGCAGCAGGCCAGCCAGGGCCGCGGGCGCTCGGATTACGGGGATAAAGATAAGGCCTGGCCTTTCTAGGGGATTAGATGCAGAGGAGGGGATGTGAGCCCCCCCCCCCGGCTGCAGGGACATCCTGTATAAAGTACTCCCTGCTTCTCTCCACACAGGCAGGCCAATTTCACATGTGGCTGAGAGCCAGCGAGTGCCCCCCCCCCCCCAGCAGCTCGAGGTCCAATTTGACTGGTGGCTAAACTCCCACGATGGCCATGAGACACAGAGATGTGTGCAGACTGAACAGACTTTCAATAAACGGGGGGGGCACAATGTCGAATTGTTTAAAACACAATGTTTGGACTTCTGCCATTTCACCCATCAAAACAAAATGGACAGACAAGAGGGGATTGTGGGATAGCCGGCTCCCCATGCGGCTGTCCCGCTCCATTTGACCCCCAGTCCTGGGTCGCAAGGCTCCTGCTAGGGGGGCCACGACACCTACATGTGGCTTTACGGGGGTCGGCGTCTGGAGGCGAGAAGCTCAGCCTCTTTGTAGCTATGAGCTTGTATCTCCTTCATAAAATAATGACCCCTTACATAACCAGGCATCATTTAACATTATTTGTCTGTGGCCCAGGTCCTCAGACCTCCAGGGGTATCTGTGCCCCCCCCCCAATCTCCTCCAGAGCCCTGGAGCTCTTCCTAGGAGACTCCACACGACCTTCTCCCCAAAAGGCGTACAGTACCTGTCAATGGGATATTGACAGGAAAAACAGATAGAAAGGACTTCTCAGGACCGAGTACTTAATTGTGGCATAAATGAAACTATGACATTTTGAGGCATTTCTGGCGTAGCTCCTGTGATGGGTGTCAGCCTTGCACCCTGACATCACAGCTGCCTCATCCATCGCTCCGTATTCTCATCTGATTGTGAGGGATGAGTACCTTAAAGGACTCTTTACTCACAAATGTGAACTATTACATCAACAATGCTGTTTTACTCACAGGGCACAGAGCTAATGCTAACTATCAAATAAATAGTGATGCCTCACTCACAGGGCATAATGCTAACACCCACATGCACAATGCTGCTTTACTCACAGGGCTCAGTGCTAATGCTAACCCCCACATGCACAATGCTGCTTTACTCACAGGGCTCAGTGCTAATGCTAACACCCACATGCACAATGCTGCTTTACTCACAGGGCTCAGTGCTAATGCTAACAACCACATCCACAATGCTGTCTCACTGCCAGAGCACAACACTTATGCTAACTACCACATCAGGAATGCTGTATTTGTGCTAATGCTAACATAAAAAATGCTCTCAGTTATAAAATGAATGCCATAGCATCAAAAAAAGAAGTTTTAAAATCCTTCATTTAAATTGGACGGTCAGGATTATTGGTTTTGTTCTTTGAAAGTAAATTTCCTGACTGATTGCAAGCCTCAAGTATCTTAGCGGTAAATGACTTGGAAGAGCTAATAAACAGTTGCATCATGCTGATAATGGCTGGTATTGTTGTGTAATACATGAAAGCTTGTTTTTAAGTAAACATATCAGCTGAGTTTAACTGAGGAAACTCCAGGGAAAACCAGTAACTTGCATATCTCTGTTCCACATGGTTATTGCAATATGAATGTGCAGAGAACGCCAATATAATTCCTGCCACTAATAGGCTGTCTCCTTCCTCGCTATCCGCATTAAACCTATAGTTTGATGTTTGTGTCAGACAACACTATATGACAAGAATTCCTCAGAATCATTGGAATATGTGCAGTAAACATTACTAATTTTGCTAAGTGACCCATCTTGTTTTATGAAGTTCCGGGGTAATAATACAGTAGCACAGCTCTGACCGGTGCCCCAGCTTCTCTGCTTTGGTCTGTGTTCCATCCACACAGGGGAAATCTGCCGGCAGGACGATCATCACGTGTGACTTCGGTCCCAGTGAGCTCCATCGGCACCAGGACGCCTGCTCTGAACCCATCCATCTTTGAAAGCTTTGTGACACAGCGCACTATACTTGGCTAGGAGCGTGACAACCATGCGCCCGTCTAGGACAGCAAGACTTGCCGCCACCTCACACGTACTGCGGTCTCAGCCGAGCAAACAGCCGACCTGCCCATTTACTGCCACGCAAAAAGCAAACATGGACAAAGTGCCAGGATTCTGGCCTGAGGATGGGTAATGGGCCGTGGTGCATGCTGGGAAATGCCAGGAAGCAGGCTGGCCACCGCGGACGCATCGGAGAGCACAGACTGCCCGGCGCCCTACACCAAAAATAGAAAAATTGATGCACCCCCTGCTTTCTTCTGGGATGAGAAAGAACCAGAGTGTTGGGGTGGGGTGGGGTCACCTCCTCTGCTGATGAGGCACGTACTCCGCTCCCCAGAGAGGATTCCCCGAGGCACGCAGCATGGGGTGTAAACATCTCTGTGCCACAGATGGGTAACGATGTAGCTTCCAGCCTTCAGGAAGCAAAAACCGACTGCAAGTGACTTCTGAGAGCCCAGAAGACACAGCAGGAATGTATCGGCGTTTAAGGACACGCACAAGGAGCTCGGCTACCTGCCTTTCCTCCTCCTCTCTCCCACAGGACGGCATTGTGAAACTGGAACGCTCTGAGCTCACCGCTTTATTGGAGGCCCCACCCGAAGGGCCCGGCGGGCCCCGGAGCCCGGCCCGCGGCGTCGCAGCCCCTGTGGAGGCTGCCGGCATCCAAGCACCAATACATTACTTGTTCATGTTGTCAGTGGCACACAAATGAGTTTCCCGGGCCTCTGTGGAAAAAGAAAGCGTAGAAAGTGTGACCTATTTCCCCCTGCGCTTTGGCTGACCTCAGACAGGCCCGAGCAGCTGCGATGCCTCCAGCGAGGCGGACTCTCTTTATGCCTGACTGAGAGGCTTCCCTGGCAGCGTCCCGATTGGACGGGCGTCAGCACAAGCAGGCTGACCAAAGTGGAGCCAGCGAGCCGGGCGTCCCTTTACAGAGGGACAATGAGAGGTTACAGAGATGGACTCATTACCTGAAGGTTGCTGGCTCAAGTCCCAGAGAAGGGCTGCTTTTCCAGAGTGAAGTGATTAAGCTGAATAAAGTAAAACTTCCGGCAGAGTACAAATGCGTGAAATGTCAGATTGTTTTGTATAAAATCATATTAAAGCAACTTGAAAACTTTGCTAATGCTAAGACTCCAGTCCTGGTCAGGTGACCCTGATGCTCATTAAGAGTAGAATATCTTTAATGTCACTGTATATGTACAAAGAAACTTACAGGACCTGTATAATGGGACACCCTGTCTCTCTCTCACAAAGGGCAACGCTGGAGTGCTAAAGACCGGTCTCTGAGGCGACCAATCAAAATTCATTTTAGGATGCCAGGGAATGGAGCAAAACAGCTCACAGCTGAACTAGCAAACAGTGCATAAGAACCCAGGAGACCGAGGGGATGCGGAAGAGAAAGAGCCTGTGGCCACAAGGGGCTAGGCGGCCAGGAAATTAGGGTATTTAGGGCATGTGGAACTTCATTAGCGTCCAGTGTGGATGTGGGGGGGGTCAGCTGATGGGCCCATCTAT
The DNA here is from genome assembly GCA_026780845.1 of Petrocephalus sullivani. Taxonomy (NCBI): domain Eukaryota; kingdom Metazoa; phylum Chordata; class Actinopteri; order Osteoglossiformes; family Mormyridae; genus Petrocephalus; species Petrocephalus sullivani. Next base: position 581,524 of record JAODKM010000119.1, read on the forward strand.
AAGCCAACCCAGCGCCAGCCGGGATATTAGAAACAAGAAGAACCAAGGCACCCGATGAAATTCCGTTGCTGCCGTGTCCGACTGAGAACTCGAAGCTGGCGGTCATTAGACAGGCCCAGAGAGACGTGCAGCGCACGTCGACCCCTCCTGATGCTTCTAGGATAACTGCAGCAGCAGATAAGGTCGCCCCTAAAGTCCTCCATGCCACAGAAAGTCAGGGCGGCCCGACAGGTCCCGAATGTGTCGGCTTAAACTGCTGAAGTCACGAACAGCTGAAAGCCTCGGGAAGAGCTTGAAAAACAGAATAAACTAGGTGCCAAAGGGCAATATCCATTGCAAATGTGGGAGGCGGAAGGAGGCCAGGCAACACCGATGCTGTAAGGAAGTATTTTTAAAAACGAAGGCACAGCACACTGTAGATTAAAAGTACACAAAGAAAAATTACAGCAAGAAGGCCTGCTTGGCATTATGGCATCTCTCTGGAATATGGTCACACATCACAGCACAGTACACCCCTTATGGAGATTCCCCTTCTAACCATTACCGTCAGCCTCTTAAAGCTGCAGCCCCCTCTGGTGGCGACATACTGACATTACATCATTGCATTGGTACACAGACATTTTTAACATATTTAACAAATTAGTTTTGATCAGTGCTTCTCAGACCAGCCCCTGGGGAACCCCCCTCCCAACAGTCCACGTCTCTGCAGCCCCCCCATTCTGTGGGGGTCCCCGAGGATAGGCGGAGAAACACTGGCTTAGATGAACCTCATTGATCCCATAGGGAAATTATTTCAATGTTTCACAGTATTAAGACAGTATTAGGGCATGGTTCAGTTACACAGAAGTCTCAGTTTTAAAATATAATAAAAAACATAACTATTTAAAATGTAAAATACACATGTAAGTATGATACCTAACAGTATTATCCAAAGACCTGTTGTACTAATCGAACCCGACTCTCCCATTGTCTCCTATCTCCTACTGTGTCATTTTAAAAGGAGTGTGTATATATCCATCCACCAGAAACTGTTTCCAGTTATGTGCAATTCAGTCAGAGACCCAGTTCTTTGCATTACCAAGCTTTCCTACAACCCTGCCCAGGACTGAACCCGAGCAGGAGCCTCTCACTTGGGCCTCTTCTCTGGTTGCGGTGTCACAGAACCTTCCAGCCGCTCCCTCCTCCACTCGCAGTGCTTCTCGTACCCGCACATCCTGCACCGCCACGCCTCCTCGATATCCACTCCCCTTGGCTCCCGCCTGCCAGTCCAATAGGACAGGAGATTGCGGAGCTCCGCCCTCAGCAGGCCCTCCTCGAATGGGACGTCCTGGTTCCCCAAAGCCTCGCCAGAATCCTGGTGTCGGTACTCCAGGCGAAGGATGTCGATACCCGGCAGCTCGCAGTAACGGAGGTTGAGCAGAAGCAGGTCGAGGAGCTCCCCGAAGGTGGCCATCTGGAAGCCCACCTTCCCCGCGTGCTCCAGCACACCAGCTCCCAGCGGCTGCTCCAGACGAAGCCGGAGGTGCTCAACCAAGTGGTCTTTAGCCAGAAAGCCGCGAACCAGGCCGTCAAACAGGAGCTTGTAGAGGCCTACCTGCATCACAGAGGCCCCCGAGAAGGTCACACCTTACACTCAGGGCCACGCACGTACAGCGAGCTCTGCCTGGAAGGGAGAGTCCGTCCGCCTACCTGCAGCCGGTGACCCTTGGCCTGGGCCTCGCCGGGCAGCGAGTTCTGCCTCCGGGTTTTCAGCTCACTCAGCACCAGCTCTCCCCGGTCACTGTAGTGCAGCTCGTCAATGACACCAACTATGAAGACCCCCTCCAACACCCCGAACACAGGCAGCTCTCGTACAAGGCCCCCTGCAGTGCCACGTGGGGAGGGGGAGCACAGATGGAACAATTGGATGGAGCCCTGGAAAGGACTCCAGGTGCCATACCAGGCCCACATACATAGGGTGTAAAATCACATGTCTGGAAGGACTTGCAAGCTCAGGGGAAGTCAGTCTCCATGTCTCTGTATCCTACCTGCCTGCAGGACTGGAATCATGCCCAGCAGATTAAGGAACTTGATGGCCTGCTGATCTTCCCTGGTCGCGGCACGAACAGAGACCACCTCATGCACCTCCAACTCTAGGGGGGCAATTAGTGGTGGGAGAGGGAGAGAGAGAGACAGACTCATACGATACAGTGTGGGGCCGTATTCTGTGGTTAAGCTCTGAGGCAGCAAGCAGCTTCACCTGCTTTGTAAGCTTCCCCGTTTCTTGTGAATAACCACAAGATTAAAGCATTTTATTACAGCGCTTTATTATTACATTATTACACGGGCATCAAAATCCCAAATTCCAGAGTGCACCCTGCATCAGCTCCACCCGTTTGTCCAAACCCATGACAGAAGTGGCATTTCTGTCACTTTGCTGTTATTCTAGGGCTGATGAGAGTGTTACAACTCGCTGGTCTTGGTCAAGTGTGAACAGGCGATATGAGCGAGGTAAGGTCTCCTGTAGCCGTGCCGTGCACCACGGACAGCACGCACAGGGGATATGAGCGAGGTAAGGTCTCCTGTAGCCGTGCCGTGCACCACGGACAGCACGCACAGGCGATATGAGCCAGGTAAGGTCTCCTGTAGCCGCGCCGTGCACCACGGACAGCACGCACAGGCGATATGAGCGAGGTAAGGTCTCCTGTAGCCGTGCCGTGCACCACGGACAGCACGCACAGGCGATATGAGCGAGGTAAGGTCATGGCCGAGATGGCGATATACAGGGAACCCCCCCCCCCACCTTGTCAATATACAGGATACCCCGCACACCTTGTCAAAGCTGGAGGTAAGGCGGATAGATACCTATACTGTCGTTGCACAAAGTAAGCAGGAGACGATTCTTATGGGTTCAGGAAAGGGAAAGAAAAGGCGGGAAGGATACAGAAAAATAAACAGAACACAGAATAAATAGAAATTTAATATAAACTCTGCAAATAATAAAAATTAATACACAGTTCGAAGAAGTAGAAAAACAAACAAAAAGTGGGCGTTTAAGTAAAATAAGGGATGTTATTGATTTTTTTTCTCCTTGTGATTCAGTTTCACGATAAATATTAAAATACTGCACATGCCAATAGGTCCCAGTAATGGTCATACAGTATTAGACCTTGTACTAAAACATGCATCTGTGTTTATGAGTTCTGTTCCATTTGCTTTAGATAGGAGTGTCACGCGGGCTACAGTCCGCCCCCGGCAATGTGACAGTTTGGGCATGCTGGCGCCAGGGCCATCAGCTGATAAGAGACACACCTAAGGCAGGGCTTATCCTCTGACACACACACACACACACACACACACACACACCACAGCCGCTGTTTCCAGGGATTCCTGCGTAACATCATCACGCGTGGGAAGCACCTCACAGCCTAACCACCTCCCAACCGCCCAGGATGCACCTGCTTTACTTACTGCTGTAAACTATGTCGGCATCAGGCTTGCAGTACCTCTAACCTGGGACACGACAGAACACCGATCGCGCAGGTTAGCAGCCATGCGGGCGGCGCGTACCTCGGGCGAGGTGGACACTGGCCCCGGCCCTCATCTCCACACGCTCCGACTCCCTTCTGGCGACGTGGGGCAGCTCCAGCGCGTAGGCCGCCTGCATCTCGCACCACGTCTGCTTGCACAGCATCGACACGTTCAGGTAGCGGCGGCAGAAGCGCTCCATTGGGGAGCGGGTCGAAGTCCGCTTCCTCTTGGGGGTCGGACAGGACCCCTCGGCTCTGCAGTGAGCAGAATGATCAGGGCTGTGAGGATTACTGGCTGGATGTGGAACCATTTCACACTAGTATAAAGCCTTAAGATGAAGGCAAACAGCATAAACTGAAAGGCACAGATGGCGACCTAAGAACATTTGTATAAAACATTTACCGGCAGAAACATACCTCTCCTTGGCAGCATCCATCTCAGAGGCCTCACCATCATGCGAGGCTGGGCCGGGAAGGATCGATCGAGGCTCTAGAATTATTTTTAGAAAATGTTTTCTTTAGCTGTTATCCCACATAAGCATAAGGCGTGATTAATGTGATGAATTACACGAGATTGCTAGTTCAGGTTCGTATTAAACTGCTTACTATTCGTTTTTAATCGCCGTGATCATGCTGGTAAAACTGCAGTCCTCCCCCCAGCCCGGCTTACCTGTGAGCAGGTACTCCGACTGCACGTCCAGCATCTCCGCGTCACTTATACCCCCCCACGCGAGATCGTCCGTCCCCCGTGGCGTGGGCGAGTCCATGCTTAGGGCTCTGCTTAGCGCGGCATATGCATGCGGTACCGCCGTCTGCCAAAGCAATACCCGCGTCCCTTTAACGGGATGTTTTTGCCCGAACATGCACTGCACAAGACACGCCCACCTCGGGAACAGGAAGACGCGTCAGCCAATCGGGAGCGGAGCGCGGCCGGTTTCCATGGAGAGGCGTCCCGTTGGCACGCGAGCGCGCTTCCGGAGATGCAGCACTGCTCATTACACATTCGTTTAGCGACTGCAGTATTTCGCGTAATAAACCGCATGTTTTTCCCAGATAAGGTGACGTGGGAATGTGTTCCGTAAAAGATACGTCAGTAATCGTTAGAGGTATACAAAGCCGGTTTAAAAAAACAGCGACCTCAAAGACATAATTGTTATTTCAACTAAATAGCAAAATGCAAAAAACCCACAGGCAAGCTCTCAAACCTCAGTTTGTGAAGTAGCTAAAGTTAATGTAGACATCTGGCCAGTAAGACAAAGCGAAAATAGCAGGTACACGCGGGGGCATGTCAGCGACACATCTGCAATCAGAAATGAACCCCGTCGGAGAGCGCGACGGCTTTGCAGCAGGAAAGCATCACCGGGGCTGTCTGCCCGCGGGCACCAAAGGAAACGAAGAAAAGACAAAGACCGAAAAAGGCAAAGCGAAAGGCAGAAGGCTGGCCGGCGGGGCGGGAAAGGCGGCCGGCTGCAGCACGCCGACCACCTCGGACGATGCAGGTCTGTGTTATACCCTTTATGACATATAGCGATGTTTTTTTCTACATTATTATTCAATTGCTTGTGCATTAGTAATTAGGTCTACATGTTAACTTTTCGGGAACAGTGGCGCACGTTATGCTGGGATAGAATCGTCAGGTGGGGAAAAAATCGATGTGAGCGGCTCCTATCTTGTAAAAAGGCCAGCCTGCGAGATCATAGCGGTAATAAAACGAAACTCGGCTTCACTCCGCAATGCACTAGATAAACAACAGAGAGTGCAGAGGGCGCCGGAGGAGCAGAGAAAAGCAGAAGCCAAGCTTAAGGGTGCGACCAGGCGTCAAGCAAGCAAGGGACGCAAAAAAGGCAGGAAACAGAAAAGGCTGGAGCTTGTGGACCCCGATGCCCCCCCAGCTCCCCCTCAAGACGCCGAGTCAGACCTCAGCGGGCAGATCCAGAACAGCCTCCGCTGGGAAGGGGTCCTGGAGGACCCGCTGGCTGAGCAGAAGAGGATAGAGATTTATAAAGATAATCGCAGGAAACGGTACCTGGCCGCGCAGCGCGCATGCGTGCACGAAGCGCCCGCCGCAAAAGCGGGCAGCGACCTCGTTCCCATTTAAAAAAACTGAGCTATTAATGTTTAAGCACATTCGGGGTGACCAGATAATCTGTGTCAGGGAGCACATTGAGCTATGACAGGATTTGTAAACCACCATTTCAAATAAAAGGACCCGGATTTCACTTAAGCACCAAGTTTTTGCCTTGCGCTGATTAGTCAGTCCCCTATAATCATGCATGTGTCACTAATGTTAATGTGAAACAGCTGGATGAGTCTTTAAATCAAGGAAACAAACCAGTCAAGGCGCAAGAAGAACTGAGCTATTTAGCCAAGAGCAGCAGCCTGTAAAACAGGGGTGGGGAACCTGATCCATGGAGGGCTGGTGTGGGTATTTTGGATGACCTCTCAATCAGCCAATAACAGTGGGTCCCCAGGACTGGAACTGAGAACCACTGTTTTATTATTGGCCGACTGAAGTCATCCCAAAAACCTGCACCCACACCGGCCCTCCATGGATCAGGTTCCCCACCCCTGCTGTAAAACCTGAAGTAGCTTAAATTGCCTACTCTGACCTGTAATACCTAGTCATCCTAGTACATTGCCTGGTCTATTGGTAGCAGTTTCCTGCCCTGGGTTGTAGGAGATTACCCGCTTCCATCGTACTGGAGTGATATGTACCGATAGAAATTATATTCCGCAGCGTGGAAAGTTTAACCAATTTCAATTCGCCTAGTTCTATAAAGGTTTAGTGAAAAGTTTGGCTAGATGTTTCTAACTGTCCAGAGGGGGGCACTCTGTCACACAGTAAAGCTCATTTCCTGGGCATGTTTGTAAAAGATTCTCTTAAGATGTTAATTTTATTCTTGAACCACAGCATCTCAAGAAAAAAAAAAACAGCGTTTAAGCATTACAAAATGGCCTTAGTTTGTGAAACATCGCAAATATTTGGTATTTATTTGTAGACAATGTTCCAACCAGTTATAAAAACAACGAAGTTGCATTACACACTAAAGACGATAAAGAGCGATAAGTTAATTACATGTCAATTTCATCTATAGAACAAATTTATGCTTCCTTACCCACAGCGGTTCCTGGAAGGGGAAATTATCGTTAAAATACGGAGCTTGCAGTACATGTTTAAGCTTTCATATCTTTGAAGTGCATAAATGCAAATTTAGCATTTACAATGCAAAAGACGACATAAAAACAGCAGAGAATGACCTTGTGCAGATATATAGAAAAATCTCATTTGGTTCCAAAGCCGAGTGCATGCTTGCATCCAAGCACGCGACAGCGCTCCGCCCGGCCCCATTACCACGCGCTATACTCGGTGACAATGTCCCGCTTGTCGACTAGAATAAAACTCAAAACAATTAATAAAAACGGACATAATAGGATAGTTACACTCAAACTCCCGTTTGCCCGCTGGAGATTTAGCATCGCCGGTCGATGCCGCCAGGGCGCCCCCAGGAGGGTCTGGCTCCAGCCTAGCAGACCTCACCAAATCCGGGGGGAGATCAAAATATAGTGACGTGTACTGAAAGAGGCAAATACACCGCTGGTGCTGCTGCACCCCCCACCGCACATTCACATTGCGATTCACTTAAATTTGTGAGGGGCGCAGGTCAGGAGTTCCGTGGTGCCAAATCGCCGAACCAGGACGCTGTCGAAACGAGTGCAAGTCTCCGGCTGCGTGAGGTCTCCCCGGCCGCGGCCAGTGCGCCCGATCGCCGCTCACAGCGCCGCGCTCCCCCCGTCCGCCGCCCCCAGCTCCACGCTGGACAGGAAGCGCCTGGCCAGCCGCCGCTCGTCGTAGTGCAGCTCGGTGGTGAACACGGTGCGCGCCTGCTTGGGGTACACGATGGCGGTGCTGCGGTGGCGGTGCGCCCGCTGGCGCGGCTGCAGCTCCAGCAGGGTCCGGTAGCGACGCCAGGTGCTGTGGGGCAGCGCCAGCACCGTCTGGCTGCAGCGCTGCACGCCCAGGCCCGTGGGCTGCAGGCGCACGGCGTGGATGAAGTGCCGGTCCGAGTCGTAGCGCACCGCCGACGTGTATCTGCGGGCAGAAAACGCGCGTTACGCACCGGCCAGCAGTATTAACGGGGGGGTTGGTGCATATGAATGAATTACTGCAAAGGGCATTAAAGACGGACGCTTTGGGGCAGGGGGTGCATGCATGCGTGCTGGCCCGGGATACAAAATTACCGGATCTCCTTCGCTGGCAAAGGGGCAACCTCAATCCCCTCTCCGTAGGACAAAGGCAGCAGTTGTGTGGCCGGTTCGTGTCTCCCCGGAGCCTGCAAGTTTAACGGAGAAATGTCAGCGGGCAGCGGGGCGCCAGCACGTTCCCCCCCGGCTTATTCCCAGCCTCACTAGACAAAGGACGCATTCTGACCGTACGCACCGGCCGCTCCGCCCCGCCTGCGTCCTCCGGAGCCGGGCTCTCGAAGCGCCTCGCCTGCAGCCAAGCGCTGGGGCTGGGGCTCGGGGGCAGCCCGGAGTCCGGGCTGTCAAGCGTCCTCTCCGCCTTGCAGCTCATGCCCAGCGGGTCGTCAGCGGACACATCCTGCAAGGTTAGCCTTCCCACCATCGTCTGTGAGAAACTACCTCGGAGTTAAATAAACCCGTTAAGGTTTATCCAGCAGTACGGCGCAGCTAAGGACGCAGGACACGGACAGCCGAAAGCTTTAGGCAGAATGTAAGCAACGGAGGGAAGCAGCCAGATCGTCCCTTCTGCAGCAAAACTGCCAGCTTTCCACTCTATTTACCACCTATAAGACCACGGAAAAGCCCCCTTTAACCCCCTTTACTTAAAGACGCACAACCAAGAGCTCCGACCAGCCTCCGCATTCCGCCTCTAATGCATCGGCGCCCCGGGTTTGCAGCGGGTCCGGTGCGGACTCCCTCCTCTCAAAGGCGCTCATTGTTTTACAGGAGAACGCGGGCAGGGATCCGCCTTTAAAACGTGCCCCCTGCCGCTGATTGGCGAGCCAGTCCCGGGGGAGGGGAGGCGCGCACCCCCGCAGGGGGACCCTCCGTACGCGCGGAGCCGCGGGCGCACATTACACTAAATACGCGCACATTATACACCAAAAACTTCATCTCGGTATTTTTATTAGTGTCTCGTAAAGTACAGCAAACACACGTGGGCCACAGCTCTGCAAGCAAAAGGCAGGAATGTATGCAGCATAAACCACGAACAAACAGTCGCTTTAATTAGCGGGTCATTAGTGAACAATGATCGGAACCCTGCAAATAAACAGCCTCGTGGTTCACCATTACGGCACATTAATAACTGTAAGCGGATTTTAAACACCGTCCTACGGCTGGGTTCCCCAATTCCGTCCTGGGGGCTGGAATCCAACACAGTTTGCAGAACTCCCTGTTAAAACACCTATTAAACCAGTTAAGTGGCTGATTATGACGTGTTTGAGCAGGGGACACCCCCTCCCCCGACCAGAAATTGTCTTACAGTATAGAGTATAATGCGAGAATGAAGGTGGCCTCAGGTGCGGCCCGCTACAGTGGGCTCTGAAAGCACTCTCAGAGCAGACCAGAGGCCAGCGTTGGTGCGCCAGAGAAACTCAGTCTCTCTCTGCAGGGCAGGCATGCAAAATGGGGCAGGGGGTTTCCCAAAAATCATCTGGAAATCCCAGCAAACAGTGCACATTTGTGTTTTATGCTTTGAATAGTTTCCCAGCGTTCTGCTAGGTCCAGAGGAATCGACACTGACATCCACGGGTTTTTTTTTCTTTTCATAGAGCAGGACGTCTTCCCGATTAACCCTGGCACAGCAGAACAGATCAGACTGCCAAAGGGGGTAGGGATTACATCGGTCTAAAGGTCAAACAAACGTGCCCGTTATGTGACTTCTGATAGGCTCCAGCCTGGTCCCGCTTTCCAACTTTTTGAGCAATCAAAAAAAAAAAAACCCAGAGGAAGTGAGGAATTAAGAGGCACAGTATGAGGAAAGGGAAGGTCCGAGGTGTATAAACAGTGATAAAGGTACGTGGCCGGCCCCTCAGGGAGACCACTCTCCGCTATCGAGCCCCATTGGAGCACAGACGAATCCCCAGTAGCCATCAAAAATACCTTAAGGACCTGACAGGGGATGGGGGGGAAAATCAGATAGCAAGCAGCCAGGCTTTGCTCATCCAGTTTGGATAAAGGAATTCTGTAACATCTTTACGTACTCCAAGAGCACTAAAGAAATCTCATCTTTACATGATTTTTGGCGCAGAAATGTACAACCACACCTACAATAAATAAAAATGGTGTGTGAATCAACTCAACCCAATAAAAAACACAACAAAACAGGACAGCTAAAGGCTCAGCCACATCAGTATAAGCTTGGGGGGGGGGGGTGTCCCAACTTTACAGCCTCTTCTTAATTAGCTTCTCCAGTTTCCGAATGCGGGAGGACTCCTGTTCGGGAGTCGGGGCGCTGAAGGACAGGGTGGGCCCGCTGTCGCCCCCCGATGGTGGGGTTGGTAACCTCTGTCTGAAGAGCTCCAACATGCTGCTCTGCTCACTGCGCTTCAGGGCCTGCGGGGGGGGGAAATGTGTTACACCTTTATATACCAAAGGGGTAGCTGTCATCACCACAGACACCAACGGCAGGAGAGGAAGAGAAGAGGAAAGGCGGGGGGCAGTCGGAACCACCCCCCCTACCCCCCCTCCCCCCGGAGCTTGCCTTCATGTCCAGAATCTTCTGGAAGGTCTCTGGGTTACCATCGGCGAGGAGTTTGATGTAGTTGTCCACAAACACCACGGGCGGCTCATGGGGGGCCATGACCACCTGGGGTGGGGGGGGGGCTCATGTTAGCTTTCGGTATCTCCATCCGTCACTGTGACTCCCGGCATCAGATGCAGCTCCGATTAAAAGCAGGCGGCGTGCCGGGGGCTCAGACAAACAGCGGCACTTGTGGCCTATATTTAGGAGTGTTTCTACAGCCCGGCCGCTCCACACTCCAGTGAGTGTGAATGAGAGTCACTGGTAATTAATTTTGGTATAATGAAGGTCCATTGGCATCAGTGTTTTATTTTTATTTTTTAGTGCCTCCCGTCTGTGGCAGCCGGTCCTGCCGTTTCTGTAGGAAGGTCCGTGGGACCATGGAAAACGAAATGTTTCTGTTACCGATCCGAGGAACACATGGCAGGCAGACGCCGGCTGCGAGCGATGGCGGGTCCCGCCTGAGAGGCACGCTCACAGCACAGTACAGAACCTCCCCATCCCCCACTGCCCAAATCCCACACAAAATGGGTGATTTACCTGGCAACCAGCAAATGCTTTGGATACTGGCCAGAGGACAGCCTGCAGGGGCCTTGTTGCAGTTAACTCATAAAAAATACAGAAAAAAACAGTGGGAAAAGGCGGGCCCAGCGTGGGGCCGCTCTGCAGGTCCTGCAGAGTGCAGGGACTTATGGGTAACGGCCAGGTCTCACCACAGAGCTTGCCCAGGTGTCAGGTCACATGGGACGGAAAGGTGGGTGGGTGGGGCTGAGTGGCATCTACCCTGTAGAGGGGCACGCCCCTGGACAAAGTAACTCTCACGCACCTCCACAACTACAGACGATAGGTTCCTTGATATGGACCCAGTTCTTTGGTCACCAAGCGCCATCAAGGCTTCAAAGACACGGTCTGTGCACATCACCAGTCACTTTCGACCCCCTCAACACTCACTCACCCACTGAGCTCAGTAGCTGGACTGGAGGACCCGGGTCCCATGGGCATTGGCACTCTCTGAGCCAGACCCACTGACCGCCCTTCGCCATGTAACCGCTTCACTTTAACATTCCCCACTCCGGGTCCAAATGCTTAGGCGCCGAGTTAGCAGGCAGACTGGAGCAGAAGATGGCTGCTCCCCAGATGAGACACTATTATGTTGCGTGATTTGCATGAAATAAAATGCGGAAAATAAGCCATTAGGAAGTATTTTTCCCCCAGAACAGAGATAAGGACCCAAGGACCCTTGTTATCACTGGGCGACATTAATTATCCTCTCCTCCAAATGGCTCAGCCAGCCCGTGAAGGTGGGTTGAGCCGCATTCCGATGCCGGGACGGAAATTGCTGTTGTATGTTTGGAACTTTGGCCGGGTTCACTGAGCATGATGCTTTGTGATTAGGGGTAATCCCAGCCTGACCATTAGGCATGTCAAGGCAGAATGCCAGGCAGTTAGCGGCAACAACAGGAAAGGCCCCTGCGGAGCCTAACTGGTGCATGGGGAGACGGGGTCGGGGCTGGAGACATGGGTCAGGGAGAAGGGGCTATAGGTAGGTGTCACGGAGAATGGGCGGGGTCAGAGGCAAGAGTCACGGAGAATGGGCGGGGTCAGAGGCAAGAGTCACGGAGAATGGGAACGGGGTCAGAGACAGGGGTCACAGAGAATGGGCGGGGTCAGAGGCAAGAGTCACAGAGAATGGACGGGGTCAGAGGCAAGAGTCACGGAGAATGGGCGGGGTTAGAGGCAGGGGTCATAGAATGGGCGGGGTTAGAGGCAAGACTCAAGGAGAATGGGCAGGGTTAGAGGCAGGGGTCATGGAGAAGGGGCGGGGCTATAGGCAGATGTCAGGGAGAAGGGGTGGAGTTAGAGGCAGGGGTCATAGAATGGACTGGGTTAGAGGCAAGACTCACGGAGAATGGGTGGGGTTAGAGGCAGGGGTCATTGAGAATGGGCGGGGGTTAGAGGCAGGGGTCATTGAGAAGGGGCAGGGCTATAGGCAGATGTCAGGGAGAAGGGGTGGGGTTAGAGGCAGGGGTCAGGGAGAATGGGCAGGGCTAATCACACATCTGCTTCCACACTCTCACAGCAACAGCAAGTAGCCCAATCAGAGAGTGCATTTACATGCTGGTGTAAGCCAGCCCTGGCTGTGTGTGCATGTGCACTAAGGTGTGTAGGGTCTGTGTGCAAGCGAAGCGTCTGGCTATTCAGGCGTCGGAAACCAAACCCTGCAGCACTCCTGCTGGCACTGGCTGCCTTCTGCCCCCCTCCCACCACACCACACCACACACACAAACATTAAACTGGCGTGGTGGGTTGGCTGGGCTCCTACTGAACGGGGTACGAGCGTGCCAGTCTTTATGGAAACATTAAGACGCGACGCGCTGCTGGGCCACCCAGTGGTAATTTCAGTGTTAGGCTGTTAGCGGTTAGCGTGGTGCTAAGAGGCAGACCTCCAGAAGCAAGGCCTGGGTTCTGCTGCCAGTGGTGAGACGCTGCTGTGTAATAAGCATATAGAGCCCGAGCAGGATGCGATATTATAACCTAAAGATAATGTTGGGAAATTCCGAGCAACAAGGTCTTCGTTCAGCATTAGCCCGGAGGCCGTCGTTCTCCGTGCTGGCGGCCTCCATGCTTCCATGGCAGAGTCCTGCTCACCTTGAGGATCATCTCCGCCCGTGTCATGCCCTTCACAACTATCTTGGTGTAGCTGGCGGGGGCCTTGCGCAGCACCTGGCACCCGATGGACGGCAGGTCCAGCAGGACGGTCTTCAGGGAGTGCGTGTCCAGCAGCAGCTGTGCGGAGATGCACACGCATATTCAGAGCTGGGGCCACCCCCCCATGCAGGCTCCCCGCTAACATTACAAGGAGCCCCCCAGCTCACCTGCTCAGCTCCAACCATGCTAACGGGTTTACACCTAAACAGGTGGTTGATGAACTTCGGGATGAATGAGCTGTAGGGGCAGAGGACAGGCACTTGTTTACTGATGTCTACACCATGGCACTGGGCAGAGGCAGTAGGCAGAAGGGCAGAGGACAGGCAGAGGCAGGAGGCGGGAGGGCAGAGGACAGGCAGAGGCAGGAGGCTGGAGGGCAGAGGACAGGCAGAGGCAGGAGGTGGGAGGGCAGAGGACAGGCAGAGGCGGGAGGGCAGAGGACAGGCAGAGGCAGGAGGGCAGAGAACAGGCAGAGAACAGGCAGAGGCAGGAGGCGGGAGGGCAGAGGACAGGCAGAGGCAGGAGGCGGGAGGGCAGAGGACAGGCAGAGGCAGGAAGCGGGAGGGCAGAGGACAGGCAGAGGCGGGAGGGCAG
>JAODKM010000119.1:602167-618757 GCA_026780845.1 Petrocephalus sullivani
TCAACCACGGCACATAACGGACGACACAGACACACTCCTATTACTTCTAAAATATCTGCATATCTGCACTTTATGGTGCACTTACAGAGAGACTCATATCTTAACAGTGCAATCGGCACACAGTGCAATTTATACTTATACAGTGCAATGTTTACACTTACTTATGTGTACTTTTATATATTTACACCTTACTTATTTTCTCTTTTGTATGTATAGCACAGCAAGGGGTACTTTTTGCCAGAAAAAGCATTTCACTGTATGTTGTAGCAGCTATAACTACACGTGACAAATAAAAATCTAGAATCATATAGAAATATATGGATATCTATAAGTATAGAAAAAAGCTTTTTGAACAAAAAAAAAAAAGAGGAAATCCCAGCTCCTCATCCTGTCAACTGTTTTTTCTGTAGGAGACCCAACACTGAATAAACTCAAAAAGTGGCCTAGATTCTCCAAAGTCAGCCGGGAAGCAGCCATGCAGGGTTGGCGGGCACACAGCACAGTGAATGGCGGGCACACAGCACAGTGAATGGCGGGCACACAGCACAGTGAATGGCGGGCACACAGCACAGAGAATGGCGGGCACACAGCACAGAGAATGGCGGGCACACAGCACAAAGAATGGCAGGCACAGCACAGTGAATGACGGGCACACAGCACAGAGAATGACGGGCAGACAGCACAGAGAATGGCGGGCACACAGCACAGTGAATGGCGGGCAGACAGCACAGAGAATGGCGGGCAGACAGCACAGAGAATGGCGGGCACACAGCACAGAGAGTGACGGGCACACAGCACAGAGAGTGACGGGCACAGAGAGTGACGGGCACTGCAGTCTCCATGGGCTTGGGGGCAGCTCAGAAACACCTTCAGGGGGTCCTGGCCCAATCTCCCCTTGGGCCCGCTCCCTTTATCCAGTGCACCAGTCCCTACCAAATCCAGTCAGGCAGCCACTGCTGGTACCTACCACCAAGTGATGGAAAAGGAGCTCCCAGGACTGGCTGATCTTCTGGTTGAAGATCATGTCGGACAGATCATGGATGAAGTAACCTGAGGAGGTGAGGAAGACAGGAGATCACTTTGGCGTATGAGTTTCTGGGTCCCGGTACCATGACGACACCACAAGTGGACACCAAGATGTCATTTACAAAAGGCTATTTATATCGCTCTGGTAGGGCGATGGTATCCAAGGAGACACGGTTTGGCAAAAGGAAAGGAACAGGCTGCTCCAGTCGCATGAGGGGGCTTCAGGGCAATAAAGTCTGACGCACAGAAACACTCTACGATTACCAACGATGGCTTACACCCCCCCCCCCCCAACCATGTCCTGCTGCTACAGACATAACTGGCCAGTCAAACTGTGCCTTGTAGGGTTCCCAGCTGTAACCTTGCACAGTCCCTCTACGTGCACAACTTATTAAATTAAGTTCAGGCCACGGATTCTGATGGCGATTTGATCAGTGACCATCTACCCGAGTTCTGCACTTAGTCTGGTCACGATACCAAGGTACAGTGAAATTAAGTCTGGAGCTGTGAAACGCTAGGAGAGACAGCATCGATATGAGCATTGGATTTAGTGAATTAAAGGCTTTGTTGAAAAAAATAATAATAAAAAAACATGGAATATCCTTCATCAGAGGTCGCCCGTCCTTCTGGGGGTCTGTAGCGTCTCCGTCTTACCTCGTCCTTCCTCTCAGGTCCTCAAAAACTGATTGAAAACACTGAAGAAAAACCAAAACACTTCTCTCTGCTCCCCTGTGATAAGACGGCAATGGTGAAAGCAGGCAGTGTGCTTGGAGTTTGTCTCTGTGCAGCAGAAGCGAGAGACAGGTGTAACCCAGCGGTCGATGGCCTTTAAGCATCGTCTGCTAACAGACAGCTGCGGCTTGTCCGTCCTGAGGGGTGCCGTAGGGCCCTCTGTGCACAGGGTGCTGTGCTCAGAAGGTGGCCCACAGATTAGCTCCCTGGCTAAGTGCCCTAGTAATGCCCCTGTTATACACACTGCACAGCTAAAGCATCACACTGACCATTTTATCAGTTATTTTTATGTATATAAACAAAGCTGTTGGGTCCTGGTTGGGTGAGTTTGGTGTGGAACAGCTTGACCAACTCGCACAGGGCCTTGAACTCAACCCTATCAAATTCCCACAGACACACTCCATACACTTGTGGAAAGCGGTTATAGCTGCAAAGGGGCTCCAACTCCATATTGAAGCCATATAATGTCATAAAAGACTCTGGGTGTAATGGCCAAGTGGCCATATTGCGTTTGTAGATAAGCCTTACACAAATATTTGAGCTAGAACAATCCTAGTTTTTTTTTGTCAGAACCAAAACAGGAGTTCTGGGATGTGTTATATATATTATACAACACATCCTAGAACTTCTGTATTGGGGTGATCATAAAATAGAAAAAAAATTCTAAATAAAGCTCTAATTGGGAGTGCATATGAAGTTCGTTGGAAGGGAGGAAAAATGTGGCCGTTCAGAATGGCAGCGTCCTCCTTGATGGAGGTCACGTGACCTGCGGGGGTTGACCCCGTGCCTGGGACCAAACCATAAAGCCCCCCTTTCATGCACCAGCTCCAGCTGACAGCTTGGACAACGCATGGAGGAGGATTCAGTCCGGAATGGCAGGAACCTCTGGAATCCGGGAGGTGCCGTCGCTCAGTACCGATCGCATAAGAAGCTCATTTATATCTGGCGCTACCATTTAAAGGGAGTAATGTGGTTATCGCGAGCGGGGGGGCAAAAACCGCACGCGCGACGGGCAGCAGTGATGGCAAGTTTATTTTGCCTCTGGAGGGGGCACCGTGACGCCCTGATGCCCCCCACTAACCAAATTCCCCAGGGAAGGGGGAAGTTGTAAAGCATACATTGAGAAGTCAAGCTTTACTGCCCCACATGACCCCAAATCCACATGATCGCAAGGCGAAGGACCACAATGCCTTCATTCATTTGACAGGCAAACGTACCACGGAGACTCTGCACCTGAACCCATCAGCAGCGGGTGCGTCAGATCCGCATCAATCCGTGCGGACAGCCGTGGGGCACTTACGTGGGGCACTTACTTGGTTTATTGGCTTCCTAATTACTCGTGAGAGGGCAGCCAGCCTTCTCCATGATTAATGCGAAAAGGCTTAAGGACTGCGCATTGGAAACGCACTCACAGTCAAAGTGAAGGTGTCCCCGAAGAGGACACGTGGATGGACGGATACTGTCCTTAAGTGGGACACTTACCGATTGATACGCACACCAAGGCGTGCGAGAAGGACGAATGAGTCACTATCAGGTCTTCTGCCATTTCTGGGTGCAGGTAGAAACTACACACACACACACACACACACATATATATATATATATATATATATATATATAAAAACATTTTAAAGATGAGTGACAATAAGATCATACGTTTGACAGTAAGTGCGGAGGAAAAGAATCGGATTAAAACAAACGCCTAATCATGAAATTATGAATTAAATTAAACACAAAAAGCTGTTTTACCCAGATCACGGAATGTTAAAAAAAAAAAACATAAAACCAGCAACGCATATCAACTTTAATCCAGTGTTTTCCCCAACACGTACAGTAAATATATAATGTAACCGGTAGGGACTAGTGCCATACTCACCAGAGAACAGCCCAAACCCCCGTTAGAAGACTGTGGGCGAACGATGTCGATATGTTTCTCCATTTCCAGGCGTTCCTGCGAGCGGACTGCGGAGCGGGGAGCCGCTCCAGGCCGCCGCTTATCAGCCTGAAGAGCAGCGCGGACCCCCCGACCGCGGGCAGGACTGCGCTCGGCTCCATGGCTCCAGGCGCGCCCCGGCACTGCCTCTGCTGTTTCTAGGGGTCTCAAATCCCCACCCTGCAATCTTTCTTCTTTTTTAAGTTTTACCTAGTTAAAAACGACATCTCGTGCTTAATATTGTTTAATGTTGCTTCTGATCGGTAGTAGGAGTATATGGTTGCAGTCCACTGAGAATTCGCTTTTTTGGTTACTGTAATGAAACGCATCAAGTCTTGGTCTAATTGGAAAAGCGTTAGATGTAAAAACAAATTAAGTGTTCTTGCTCGGGATCTGGAGCAAATTAAGTCGTCTGCAACACCCCCCCTCCCAAAAAGTGCAGAGAAAGCGGGCATCAGCGGGCACGTGCGCTGCTGCGGAGATGCTGCTTGTGAAACATGCAGATCACTGTTATAAAAGCCGCTCGTGGGTTGTGTAACTCCGACTATTTCCTGCAAGCAACAAAGTCGCCGCCCCACTACGGGAGAGGCGCACTTTCTGGTTTTTCAAGGCTCGAAAGCCCCGCCCACATTGATATTTCACGCGAACTGTGGGAATCGTAGTTCTGCTGTTAGTTGTCATCCATCCATCTATCTTGCACATGGATATAGCTTCCAATAGTTGTGTAACACTGATATCGAATTTCGTAATCGAGTGAGGCTGAACGACCTGTTGATTTTGAATACTGAGCTTACTATGGCAATTGCGAACAAGTCAATGAATGGATGTATTTATTGTCACTGGACAAGGTACAGCGGACTTAGAATATCCTTGTCGGTTCAAAAAACAAGAAATAGAAAAGAGAGGAAGGAGGCAAAATACAGAAATAAATTAGACGAATAGGATATAAAATGAACAGAGTATAAACAGACTAAACGTAAACAGAATATAAGTAAATATTTGTTCAATGTAAATGTTCAACGTTAAAATACAACAAAAGTAAATATAAAAGTAATATAAAGAATAGAAATGTAAACTATGTAAAATACATAGAGAATATGACAAAGTGGATTTGGAAATAGTATCTGCTTGTGTTAAGCGATTAGTAAACAAGACGGATTTATGAATGACTTTCCTTAGCAGGATCACTAACCTTGATTCGGTTAATTCCAGCATGAGGGAGTAACCTGATCAGGTATTATTCAGGGAGAAAGTGCCACCAAGAGGTAAATAGGGGTAATTGCACGTACCTTATGACGATAGAATTGTCATTGTCATTACTTTAAGACATACAAGTTTAAAATGTTAAATGTAAGCATAAGAGTGAAACATCTCTTCTAAATCTACAAGTTAGAAGTCTAACGCCCATTTTAGGGGCAAATAGGTCCTTTGGCAATAGAAAATAGGTCTCTACGGAACAGCACCAACAGCGAGAGAGTAAATGCGCCTTTAGGGGGCTCTGTACATATCCACTTCAGGTAATTCCAATATACTGAATTTGTCTTCCTTTGATATAAAATGAAACCCTTCCACTTGTATCGTATTGGGTAGTTTGTGATCTTTGCTGAAGGCGGCAAATCACAGCAGTAAGTAGGAAGTATACTTTAAATTACATGGATAATACACCAAGGTAATGCAAGTTTATTTATGAAGCACAATTCAAATGCAAGGCAGTTGAAAGTGATTTGCAAAAATAGAATACATACAAAAAACATTTAAAAGACAAGAAAAAAAGTAAAACCCGAAACAGTTACAAACAAGTTAACTGAAAAGATTTATAGTTACAGTGTATGTCTAAACTGACTGAATTTAACGAAAAGCTACAACCATATATATCACACTTTTTTTACACACAGCTTGGAAAAGTGATGCTTAGATCTACATGAATTATGTGGAGTGATAATCAGGAATTTGCAAATATACTGGAGACAATGAATGATCACACAGGAATGGTCTTCACCTTGAGAGACACACCATCACGTGTACCGAAGCACTGTGTCCGTCTGTTTGGGCTTCATCACATATTTATTACTAAAGCATCACCAGCTGATACGATTCAGTCATCAGTAGAACACAGAAGTGACAGGATTAGGGCTTGGTAAGTGAACTAAGGCAAGAGAAAATGGCGGCCAACAGCCATCAGCCACAACCCCGTGGGGTATCACAGGGGCTTCAACCAGGTCAAGTCTTCCGATCTTTAAAGAGAAATAAAAATGCATTAGTATGAGACACAGACATTCCTGGTACATCTGCATGTCACATCAGAAAACCGACTTAAGTGTCAATGTGCACGTTCAGTCCAGGGTATTTCAGTGCTTTTATACATACCATAAAAAAGCTATTTTCTTGTAGGACTATATGTATTCATACTTGGTATATCTTAGTTATCTGAGGAGGGCTGAGGACTGTCTGCCGCCTGCCATCCGACACGCCCAGCCGGAAAATCACACAGCTGTACAGCTTAGCAGCCGCCCATCAGCGACAGCGGACAGACAGACTCACTCGGCCTGTGCCCTGGTGATCCTCTTCCCCGCCTCCATCCTTTCGGCCAATTGGGAGACTGCAGGGTCAAAGTTCAAGCTTGCTGCAGCCACCACTTCATTGGCCCTATTAAAAAACATTACAGAATGGGGGGGGGTAGTGATATTAACCATGGCCATTTTCAAAGCTTCAAATTGTAATTTCAAAAATGTTTCACACTGAAGTTTACTTTATATAAAATGCAAGAAACTTCAGTTCCTCCACATTGCCCTTCAGGATCACTTCGGTATATCCTTCGCCATGGCCTATAAAAAATAATAAATATTATGAAACTGGTTAAACTGTTCCGGACATTTGTCAAAAGGTGTACTCTGGAAAGAACCATTGCAGCTGCAAAAGTAATGATTTCACTGGCTGGACGCGGCAGCCACTGAAAAACTTACCAACATATCGGATGCTTTTCTTTGACAAGACGGTCCAGAAGAAGGGAACAGAGCTGATCTCCAGGGGCCGGCCCAGCATGCTGAAGGCAGCCGCCCGTCCTGCAGAAGCAGAGGGGCTTAGGCTCTGTACCTGTCACGATGAGAGAAGTGCAGTGTGACCAGACCGCAGCACACTGACCCTGAACCTGTGCCAGCTGCCAGTGCCCAAGGCTGACGCGGCGCTCGCTTTGGCCAGGCAGAGGGAAGGCCGTGACGTCTCCTGCACCAAAGATATCTGGGACGTTGGTCTTCATGAACTGCAAGGATAACAAGAGATAGCATCATGCAGCATTCCTGAAGGTGGCACTTTTGTCATGGGGAGTGTCATGCCGAGTCTCTGCTGACTTTCATGGATCAGGAATATGCCCCCACAAGCGCGCAGGGAACACGCAGAGAGCAGGCAGCACGCTGGCAGCACGCAGGCAGATTGCAGGCTCACAGCCCAAGAGCCGCCTTTACCCTGTCCACAACCACTGCTCCTTTGGAGTCCATCTCTACAGAGCTTCCCTCCAGAAACTCGGAGTTGGGGGTCACACCTTGACAACATATAAAACAGAAAAATATGTAACATGTTCGAATAGAGGCACGGAAAATACATTCTGCTAATGAGAAGAGAGAAAAGCCGGCGTACCGATGCCCACCACCACGACATCGGCGGGGAGGACCGCGCCGCTCCTGAGCACCACCTCATTCACCTACAGAAACGGCAGTGTGCCACCCAGAGCTGTGAGGATAGCTTTGTCTCTTCTGAAACAGCATCTTTACCCTTTCATACGTCTGGATATGTTATTGAAATAATTCAGGTAAAGAACACACAAGAGCAATATGATAGAAGACTGGGCTAAAAATCTAAACTGAACCAGATGGGCCCGAAACCTATGGAGACTCATCACCATTCCAGTCTGTCCTCTCAGCTCGGTCACGTGGTCACCCATGCAGAACTTCACGCTCCTCTCTGCCAGCATCTGCAACACATGAAGGGAAACATGGAACCCATGGGCCCAGGGCAAGAGACCAAACTCAGGACTCCACATTTATTAGGAGGCATTAAGCAGAAGGTATTGCTTTGGAAATGGTGAAGGTGGCCGCTGACCCGCATGGCGACTTCCCCAACTTCTGGCCCGAGCGTCCTTTCATACGGGAGCTTCCCGCTGCCAATCACTGTCACACTGGCAGCTACGTCTGCCAGGTAGGATGCCACCTCCATGCCTAGAAAGAGGGTTTTACGGATATTTGAGCAGACACACAAGGCATTTGGAGATTTAGAAGTATGGCTGAATCCTCCCAAGAAAGCAACGGGTTTGAGACAAAGAGACTCAGATACGAGAAACACCAATAAAGCATCATGCACAGAAACATGCAGGTAATGCTCGCATTTCCCGTACCTATGAAGGAGGCGCCGACGAGGACAGCATGGCGGTTGATGCTGGCATGGTGGATCTCCCTGGCATCGTTCGGATTCCGCAATGTTCTGACATTCTTCAGGTCAGCACCTTTGCAGTCCAGGGGCCTGGGCCTGGGGGCGAGTCCAGTTCAGCTAGTCACTTTCCGGAGCGAGAGCACATTCCAGCAACCTGCATGCAGGGCCTTACAGAGGACTTCCAAACACCCACACTGACCTGCAGCCTGTGGCGATTAACAACTGGTCATAGTGATGAACAGATCCATCATCCAAAGTCACCATCTTTTTCGCGGCGTCAACAGACGTCACCTCAAAAGATCAGACATTTTAGTCCACGTCATGCCCTCTGAGAAGCCATAGACAAAATAATCCTTGTTAATGTCTGCTAATAAATCAGCACCAATGAGGTGGCTGCCAAATATTTTTCAAGCATGAATTACAAAGGAGTGTTTTCCTCTCATCTCATGAGCTATCCTCGTATCGGTGGCCCGCACTGGTTTGAATCCCTGCAGGGTACCACTGAGATACCCTGAGCATGGTGCTGCTCCCTGGGCGCTGAATTAGCCGCCCACTGCTACGTCACATTGGGTTAAATGCACAGGACACAATTTATTGGTATGTGGTGTGTCGACAATAACAATTAATCACTAAATATTGCAGACTACTTCGTTCAAGCACCTCCCTACCTACCTCTTTTTTCATCCAGACCTCAATGCCATACTGGCGGAGAAACTCCATTTGTCGAAGGACGACAGTGGTATCTTCCACATTCATGACCTGGAGCAGGACGAGTTTTAGGGACATAAAAGAGGAAAATCTGACTCGAATTCATCTTCAAGATACCTGAAACACTGCTGTGGAAAAGCTCCCCATAAGAAGGCCTGTTCTCAAACACGATACAAGATGGTCTGAATTATACCAGCAACGTGTGGTTGGTGATTAGGTTCCTCTAATTATGTGTGTCTGGCATATTTTTGATTGCACTAAATGAGAATGACTGACACACACAAACTGCAATTCCATTTCCCACAATGCACCTTGCTTAGCTTGGTCCTGTCATATGGTGGCAGGTCATCCTTAGTAACCATAACGATTCGGCCTCCATATTTCTGCTGTCGAAGGGTCTCCGCACAAACCAAAGCAGCAGGTCCTGTAATAAGAAAAACTAAACATCAGTATTCCGACTCCGTCCTGTCTAGGAAAGAGGCCTGTAGCACTCTGCAAAGCCTCAGGCTTTCCTGAGCCACACTGCCTCTTCCCACCTCCTCCAATCAGCAGCGCTGTGTGGGTGACCCCTGGGTCTCGGCAGTGCATCTCCTTCACCCTTTTAGTCTGCCTCAGAGCCTGTGGGGGAACAGTGCAGAGGTATTTCATGCAGACAGACACACATAGATGTATCCATGTCCTTATATTCAAAAGCTAAAGCTTTAAGGAGAAGAGCATACCTAAGTTGAGAAACTCACCTTGACCTTTGCTGACACAAACACTTTACTGTTCTCAACGGTTACCTACAAAAACAAAGAAAAGACTTTCTAGTAAAGAGGCATTAATGTGATCTTTAGTTACAAATAAACGTTCCGTCTCTCCGTTCTTTCGGAGATAACAGGCCGGTTTCAAATAGCTACCTTGTGAACAGGTAAGCAGTCCAAGCCAGGATACTCCTCTATATCCCCGGTCTGGACATTAAAGCACGCCCCATGCCACGGGCATCTCAGCCTGACCCCAGACAGCACCCCTGTTGCCAAAGACATCTCAAGACCAGTCCTATTCCACAGCAAAAGCTCAGGGAGAGAAACCTGCATCAGATGCAGGATGTGTGCAGCACACAGACTTAAAACAGCTACCTTCCTTTCTAGGTGCAGACTCAGAATCTACCTGCTATGCATGGCTGGATGGAATCATGGCTGTCATTCTTACCAGCATGGGAGATGCGCGCTCACCTTTGCTGAGAGGAGCGCCGTAGTGCGTGCAGTGGCTCCCCAGGGCGCTGAGTGCCCCCTCGCTACGCACCAACAGGACCTTCTGCCCACCGAGTTGCACCTCCATCACCCTGTTCAAACACATGAAGGGGATGGCTTTCCTTCAGCCCGAGCAGAGCCAGAGAATGAGTAATACCTATTATCATTCTACTCAGATGTCAGACAAATCGCTCATCAGATTTTCCAGGCGTAGAAATGTGTAATAAAGAGTTTTTCCTCCGTTAAGTTCCCCATGGCCTGCCCTCTTTGTGGTCAGGGGATGAGGGTCATTTTGTGTTAGCGCCGTCGCTTACTAGGTGGGTCTCAAACAGTGTGATGCACATGGAGGGGTTGGGGGGGATTACCTGGCTGATTGTGGAACAGAAATAAATAAACAGATGAGGTCAGTGACTTCTATACTCCTGTATTGCTCCAGCAAAGTAACACGAATATGGTGCCTGTAACTGCTTATGCGACATGAATTATTCAGTATAATATGCAGGTGTGTCACTGATCGAGGTTCAAAAACGGTTTGGATAAAAATCTATTAAATGTAAAGAAGAAGCCGAGCGGCCGACGGTGCGAATCTTACTGTCCCTCCTGTATGTCGGACTCGAGGCAAACCTCCGCCGTCACCTCTTCCTCATCGGGGACTTCCTCCGGCACCATAATGCCCGTCTCTACACAGGAAAATCCAGTTTTTTGCGGCTGTACCGCTCCCTCGAGAGTGGCCACGTATCTGGCGCTCAAACTCTAACGCTCACGCAAGAAGTCTGAAGGCAAATCGGTATTATTCCATTATAAACCTAAAACTGGCTCCATCAAAAGCGTTGGGGCAGTCAGCAAATCCTGCAGACCATTTACAAGGTAAAAATTTGTTACACCCATGAAAATACGAGTGCAGACTTCTCTCAGAATGGAAATCTCACTGCAGCCGGCTACCTTGACAAAAGTTTGCATGAACCCTATAGTATGGACGGTCATGGAGCAAAAACGCATTACGGTCTAATACAGGCTAATACCCCTAATACCCCTAAATGTGACAGATCTATAAAAAAAAAACGAGACGTGTTTTAAAAAAAATGTCCCGTGAACTTAATTGCTTGACTGTGCACTTCCACAAAACCATCCTAATAAAGAACTACGTGTTATTTACTTACCTGATTGTTTTGAGGTCATCCCAGCTGTAACAAGTGCACAGAGTGCTTCTGTCCGACAAAACGGCACTTCGGGCATAAAAACAAGCCCTGTCCCTTCTGGGTCTCCCGGGCGGCACACTGCGGTAGCTGATATCACAACAAAGGGGATCACATGGGAACCGGCCTCCCAGTTACCGTGACTCCCTGCCCACCATCGGAAGGTGATATTATCTGCTGCTTAACATTATTATACACACATATATTTCAATATATTTAGAACACTCCATTACATAACTAGATCTTCATAACGGTATGTATTCGCACATAATCGAACAAAACAGAAGGTATCGAGTCGGAATGCGGAAACTTTAATGTTAAACTCTGCAGCTTTCTGCTTACACCCGCTTAATAATGTCATTGGAGGCCAAAGCCGCGGTTTGGGCGCTGCAACCGGTGGGCCAACGAGGAAACATAATGAGCGGAGCGGCTAAATAAAATGAAGCATCCGTATATATATATCACGTTTGTATTCATATGTCATCATACTTCATCCATTGCTATGGGAAATACGACACCCTTAATTCCTACCCAGCCCTATGAGACAGAGAGGGGGAAAGCGTGATGACCAGCGCCACCTGCTGGCCAAACGAGGAAGACGCCCAAAGGGCAGGGCTGGGAGGCCAGTGACCCTGACATGCCAGGCTACTCAAAGAGGCTCACTGGCTAACCTCGCGTCATTGGGCAAGTCTGTCAAATCTGAATGTCTTCTTTTAACATTGCAGTCATGCTGAAGTGATATTTCTGTTCTGTTCAGAGATACTGACAGACGACTGCATTTTCCTTCATTTGCTGCCACACAAATGATGCTTGACCGTTGCATAAATCACGAGCTGAAATGCTTTGTCATATTGCTGGCTATGAGTGTAAGTACACTTTCTCAGTCACTAGCTGATCATTTGTATGCACATGTAACTTCTTAATATATTTACAGAAACTCTCTCGACACAGTACAAGAGCAAACAAAAAAGTCACACAAAACAAGAAAATGATGTATGGTGGGAATTAAAAATACAGCAGTATAGAGTTTTGTATGTGATGGCCTACACCATGATCATTTGGATATAGTGTTGGGCGTAAAATTATTTAATTGGGAAACTGCACAATTGATCAATAAGACGTGATAGATAATTCAATTCAATTCAATTCCATTTTTATTGTCATAAACACAATGTGCTGGCACA
The DNA here is from genome assembly GCA_026780845.1 of Petrocephalus sullivani. Taxonomy (NCBI): domain Eukaryota; kingdom Metazoa; phylum Chordata; class Actinopteri; order Osteoglossiformes; family Mormyridae; genus Petrocephalus; species Petrocephalus sullivani. The sequence goes on from JAODKM010000119.1 coordinate 614,601, forward strand.
TGTGAAAATGAAAGGGGAGATGCGACTTCACCAGAACATACTGCTGATGCTGAGACCCCTACAAAGGTACTGTTTGTGGTGGATGTCTTTTATTGCAGGGAGCTGGGTACCGATGATGTGCTGGGCCGACTTGACGACCCGCTGCAGGGCCTTCCGATCAGCAGACCTGCAGTTACCATACCACACAGTGATGCAGCTCGTTAGGGTGCGTTCTATAGTGCAGTGGTAAGAGGTGGAGAGGATTCTGGGAGAGAGGCGTGCAGCCCTCAGCCTCCCCAGGAAATGCCGGCGTTGCTGTGCTTTCTTCACGAGGAAGTCAGTGTTTGTCGTCCAGGAGAGGCCCTCGCTGATGTGAACTCCAAGAAATGTAAAGCTAGGTACACGCTCCACCTCAACCCCATTGATATATATGGGGGGATGGCAGCAGGCTTTGGACTTCCTGAAGTCTAATTAATTATGCCCAATGAAATCTAGCTGATCACCTGCAGAAATGCACTGAAACATCTGGGAAGCAATGGGAGATTGCGTTTTGCTGCGCACAGGTGACGTCACGCTAAATCGCAAACGTTAATTCTGACGCCAGAAACGGGCCGAAGCAGCCGGGAAAAGCGGCAAACGCGCCGCTTATATATTTTATGCACTCCGTAAAATATTTATTTTAAAAAAGATCACTTTCATAGGAAGGTTAACGTGTCAGTTTATAGACATCTCGAAACATCGTTGGCAGAAGTGCTCGTGACGTCACGCCTCGGGGGCGGCCGCCCGGTATCCCAGAATCCCCCTGTTCCCGGAAGTCTCTCACGTGATCCCCGTCGCCCCGTCCCATGTCGGCTGTAGCTGTAGCCGCCGCGTAGAATGTCAGTGATGGAGGACGAAGAGCTGGAGTTTGCAGATGATCTGGATGCGATTCTGCATCTAACGCCCGAGGTGCAGCAGGCCATCGAGCAGGTAAGCGGGTCCCCGGCGCCGGGCAGGTAAGCGTGTCCCCGGCGTCCTGCTCTGCCAGCGCGGGGCAGGGGCTCGGGAGTCACGCCTGCTATGGCTGCTGTCTGACAGCTACATATGCATCGCAGCCGCACGTAAGCGAGCACGCACACACACACACACACACACACACACACACACACACACACACACGCGCATGCATTATTATTAAGCGGCCCCGTTTGTCCTGTGACACGTGCTTTGTATGTATATGATATGCTTTGTGTTTTGTTGGGTGCATTGTGATGCACGCAGGGCGGCTGCTCCCTGGGGTATGGCTGCAGTGCTTCCTGGGTCGTGCACTTGCTGCATTGTCATTGCGGCCGTTTTCCTGTCCCGCCGATGAACGCGGATTTTACACTTAATTAACGCCCCAATCTGACGTGTGTTTTGACTGTCTGGGGGCTTGACAGCACTCGGCATCAGTCGTTACTGGTTGCCCTCTAGGTACAGTATTCTGTGTGAATATCGTATATAGTTATACGTAACTTTTTATTTCCTAGGTTTTCCCTAGTCAGGATCCCTTGGATAGGGCAGATTTCAATGCTGTGGAATACATCAACACCCTTTTCCCCACGGAGCAGGTAGGCTAACCACTGGGGAGGTGTTCATAAGGAAAATTGACTATGTTTTATGTATTTACGTCTTTGCTGTAATTTTCCTTTTTTTGGGTGGAATTCTGGAATCCATTAAAATAGCATACCGTTTACGTTAAGCTTAGAAATATATTTGAGCTTCTAAGCCTCTTTGGCGCATGCGTGTATACTTTAACCTGTAATGCACTATGTCCACTAGAGGGAGACATTTGACTTCCTACGACGCTCACGTGGCGCCCTGCCTTGCTCCGTGCTTGTGAGAATCAGCCTAATACAAACTAATTAAATATTTGTCGAATTTTTTGGTCAGTCGTTAGCCAACATCGACGACGTGGTGAACAAGATTCGTTTGAAAATTAGGTGAGTGTTTCCATTGGAGTGTGTGTGCGGGCAGCACACAGTAATGATGATGAGGGTGGTGAGAGAGTGACGTTCCTGCCTGTGTCCCAGGCGCCTGGATGACAATATCCGGACCGTGGTGAGGGGTCAGACCAACGTGGGGCAGGATGGCAGGCAGGTGAGTGTCCCGTCCCCTTTCCTCTGCTTTCCCTCCCTGGCCCTGCTGACTTGGCATGTGCGTTGTGTGTTTGCTTTGTTTGCTCTTGCTGTTACCTGCCTGCAGGTCTTGTTGTGGCAGGGGCACGCACTTTCCCCTGCTCCTGGGGGTTCCTGGCCCAGGAGCTCCAGCCCCAGGCCCTTGAGATCGCACATGGCCGTCGGGGGTCTCCTGTCTGTATCCTGGCGGTAAACGGGCCGAATGAGTCAGACTTACCCAGACGATTAAATCCCATCCTACTGGAAAAAGTGGGATTATTCCCCCCTGTCATGCTGTAATTCCATTCTGAGTTGTGGTTTTAGATGGGCCGCTGTGCAGCCACTTTCTGGGATGTTCTGGAATCATTGATTGAATACAGATCTGCTCTCCACTGTGGCAGCATGGTTCAGTGAAACTGGAGATTCTACTAGTGCCAGGCAGCAGGCCCAGGCTCCCACTGCAGAATGCGAGGGGGCTCCCACTGCAGAATGCGAGGGGGCTCCCACTGCAGAATGCGAGGGGGCTCCCACTGCAGAATGTGAGGGGGCTCCGAGTCTCATGGTTGGATGCTGAGGTGCACAGGTGCGGTAGCTGAGGTGCACAGATGTGGCGGCGGCTGAGGTGCGGAGGTGCACATGCGCGGTGGCTCCTGAGGTGCACAGGTGCGGCGGCGGCTGAGGTACACAGGCGCGGCGGCGGCTGAGGCGCACAGGTGCGGCGGCGGCTGAGGCGCACAGGTGCGGCGGCGGCGGCTGAGGTGCTGAGGTACATACAGGCGCGGCGGCGGCTGAGGTGCTGAGGTACACAGGCACGGCGGCTGAGGTGACTGCATGGCTCAAAAGACACGGCCCTCTGTTTTGTCTGGGTTGAGTCTCTCAGCAGGGTTAGCTTTAGACATTTGCTCCTGATCCTGGGGAGCACTGGGCTCTGGTGTATTGTTGTTGGTACCTGTGTACATGTCCAATTCTGCTTCGAAGGCCACTGTCTTCATCTAGGGTTTCACTGGGTATTTCCCTGGAGTACCTGAGATTTGCTGCCCTCCTCTGGTCAGCTGGACCTCTCCCAGGACTTTAGGTCCCCTGTCCTCTGTGAGTTCGGATGAGTTTGGATTTCCCCGGGAGCGACGGGTTTGGTATTGGAAGAGCTTTGAGTTGTGGTATGTGCCGGCAGGGTGATGGGATCCATGTCCTGCTGGACGGTTGGGGTGGGTGGTAGCGCTGCTCTGGGATGGGACTTCCACCATTTCGGGTCACCCCGGCAGTCACCCCTTGCAGTGCCTTAATGGGGGGGCCCAGCGGACTGGGGGGCCAGCGGTGTAGCTGCTGGTCCGGCTTGGAGTGGATTCTGGGAGTTTGGGGTTTTCAGCACCTCGGCACACCCATGTGCTGTGTGCTGAGCTGCTGTAAATGGGGTCAGAGAAGATGGGTGTCGGGCCAAGTAGGGCGGCCGGAAACAGGCTGGAGGGAGGGGGGTTTATTTTGGTGTCGGCTTCATTGTAGGGAAACTCAACATCTGATTGGGTGGAAAAGTCCGATGCTAAATGAGGGGTAGCATTTGCTGCGGTGCTTCCCGGCTGCTCGGGACCAAATGGAGACCGGGGCGTCCAACGGAGCGGCTTCTTAGGAGAACGTCCCAGAGGACAAAAACCGTCAGTGTTTCATCTAAATGCAGGAAATGTTTTAGCTGCTTGTTGGGTTTCTGTCTTCTCCTTCATCCCTCGTTCCCTTTGAAATCAATCTGTTTTTCCATACCACAATGAGGGGGAGGGGGTCCCTGCTGCAGGCCGTTCTGGGCGAGGCACATGGGCGCCCCCTTGTGGGTCTCTGTACTAACTACGGCTCGGCTTTCCTGGGCTGTTAGCTGTACGTTTTAGTGCAGTGTTTTAATGGGGCGGGTGTTTGTGCATCGCATCACATGCTGATACCTGAATGTCGTCTTTCTGGCTTGGATGTCATACCCCACCGTTAACCCCCAGAAGGCACCCCCAGGGACTTGGGACACACCCTCCCACCCTCCCTTCCCCTCGTGCTGCACCGGATAGG
>JAODKM010000119.1:618857-641506 GCA_026780845.1 Petrocephalus sullivani
TCACGGAAAAAAAAATTACAAAACCCCAAAAACATCCCCAAAACACCGACAAAGGTTAAAATGGGTTTAAAACTCTTCTTTTAGGAAGAAAGGCCCCCCCCCCCCCCCCTCCTTCACAAAGGTCACGGATACCAATATAAAAGCAGCTTCTGCACTATGGTGGAAATACGTAAGAGGAGCTAAGCAAAGCATCATCAAGAGAACATCAAAACAGGGTAACACTGGGTAAAACGGCAATACCTTCCAAGGATTTCCTTAGGTTCATACTTCTCATAGAACTCCTGGGCTCCCACCCAATCGGGGATCTCGTCTTCTCTGGTCATTCTGGGGTCAAAGGTTATCTGAGGCTACCGCGCTATGGAAGAGAGACTGCAGTAGAGGAGCAAAAGCAGAAAAACAAGTCGTCGTTTATTAGGTTCAGATTAAGAGGCCTAAGCATCCCGCTCGAATTGGTAAAACTGCATTTAGGTGTAGGGGCTCCATTTTTGTATTTGAAGCAATTTGAAATTAAGTTTTGATCTCTGACACCAATACAGTGTCCTTCCACGGCTGTCCAACTGCCTGTGGAGAGAAAACAAGACACCCAATCGTCGCCAAAATGCCAGCTATGGAATTGCATAGTGTTAAAGATAGGCTGATGTGGAATCTCAAAGGGGTGAAGAGTTCACTCAGAATGGTACATGTTTAAAGATATAACAAAACTGAACTAAAATTGCAAATGTGATACCAAGTAGAAAGCATGCTTATACTTTTATTCAAATCCAGTCCCAATACTGTGGACACCTTCACCAACAAACCACATAAATGTAAATATGTAATTATACAAGCATAAATGGGGTAGGGTTAACTTTCGCTACAGTAAAATTACCTTAAATTTGATCATGATTAGATTATTAATACTCGAAACAGTCCAGTTCCTATAACAGTTAGTGTAATAATATTCATAAACCTGGATCGTGTGTTTCACCACTAAATACCTTTATTTTCCACGCGCCAGTGTAAGGGACAGACCCCTCTCTCCCAGGAAAAAGCATCGGTGATCTTAGATGGTATCCCGAGAACAGTAACCGCAAAGTTTTATCCTAGTACATGGTTTGACAGTGGACATTTGGTCAGGAAACGACTAGTTAGCAGGCTGTTCATTACATTAAAACTGAATATGGTTATAGTAACTCTGGTTAAATGTCAGTGTTACACGCGCATACTGCATCTGGTATTTTGGTGCAGCAATAACACGCACGAGTCTAACCTGACAAACTCCCCCCCAATCATTGACCTTCTGCCACCTCTCACGGCCAGCAGGTCCCCAGGGGCGCATACTCACCTCCGGAGCACCGGCCTACTCCTTTCCTAACGCACGGGCCATCGCTTTCTTACAACATGAAACCAAATGCGACGCCTAAGAGTTCAATGAGAAATGCATCGAAACTGTTCTCCCTAAAGCGAAGCTGCTTCTAGCGCCAGTCCGCCTTGGAGTACAGGGACTGGGGGGGGGACACCAAAAATAACGGGGGCTATAGGGAGCAGCGCGGCCCGGACGGGCATCGGCACAGTGCCGCCGCTAATATATTTGGTGACATTTCACAGGACGTACGCGGCGCAGTGGGCGTGGCACGGAGCCGCAGCCTATCAGCGACCGGCATTTCGCCCTGTCAGAATAAGAGTCCCCCTGGGGGAGGGGGGTAGACGAATAATGTAAGATATTTCCCGTTACACCAGCAACACTTAGGGTCGCACTAATCGGGATATTACTGCGATTGCATTTCCAAGCGTTTTCTCATGTTTTCGCGTATGAAAAAGCCCAGGACACCCAGGAATTTCACCATTCAAGCGAGCAACGAGGCGTCGTGAATTTACATTCTCAAGATTATACTATATAACATGATATTCAATAGAGGAATACACAATACTGTTTACCACGAAAGTGCACGCCTACCTGTCAGGCACGGCGCGTCCCCCAGAGCGTCACTGCGGACCTGAAACAAACGAGGAACCGAACGTTAGGTTCTGCAGCGCCAAGCTACGGCCTGTATCTCAGCTACTGTCTGTCTGCATGCATCAGGGCAGCCGCATCGTACCCAAGCACGCAACAGTGCGCCGCAGCCGTCGGTGGAAACTGCGCAGAACTAACCAGCCATCTCCATGACCTTAGAGATAACAGATATTATAGTGGATAACAAAAGCGAGAAGGTATTAGCGAGAAAGTGGGAGCGGAAAGTCTGCCCTCCGGCTGAAGCTCGGACGCTCATGCCGCTTCCGCGTTTAGTCACGTGATTTAGACTCAGACACAACATGGCTTCGCCGGGAATCAGCGGGCTGCCAGCAATTAGAAAGGCGCATGGGAGCCCACGGTAGCGTTATGATGCTAAAGGTTACTGAACGATGACTTTAGTGGCACGGTTTAATTTCAGATTGTGCTGTTAACATGTTGAACGCACTTCAGGAGTGTACCTAGTATATACAATGTAGTTATTCTTTGTATATCTGTTTTGAGTCTGTAGCTTAATACGCAAGTAATTTCAATAAAACTTTAAAATCCCACCCCCGCATGTTTCTGGTGCCGAGAGGTGTTATTTTGAATGCATTCGCTCAACGTTATGGATATTCACGAGCTTCATACTACCCACTAACATGCTGTGTGCTGGTCGCTGTTCAATAACTAAAACCTGCATCAGATCCACTTCCGGACAACTTCACCGTGAAGTACTAACTTTTGAGAATTTATGAGATCTGCCATTATAAAACGAATACGAGACTATTTAAACGTGAGAAATAAAAGTTAATCAAAATAGTTTACTAAAATGGGTAAACAACATCAGTTGTACAAACTGTTATGTGCCAGTAACGGCCACAGTCTACTGCAGGGCCATCTAAACAGCTGACATCCGCAAAAGGGGCATGGAGATACACAGCACAATGGCACCGTATCAGTGCATTATTTCACCTTCCATACTGCATCTGCGAACAATCAGTGCATAACTCAAAAGAAAAGTAAATTATTTTGAATGTAGTATCCAACACTTTACATTTTAACCATATTACATCCACTTTCCAATTTGAAAAAACACAGACTTCAATTTAAGGCCATTATGCTTATCTGGGTGACTTTAAAGTTGTGATCATAATTATCCAAATCCAGAAGCAACCAACAATAAATAAAAAAAATTCTGATTTTCACAGGAGGCAAAAAAATGACATTGGAATTTGGAAGAAAGATGTGGATGATTTATTTTCAATCAGAATGCTGAAAGCATGCTTATCCAGTACATTAGGACAGACATTTTAATATCTGATTGTACAATCAGCAGCCGTTCACTTACAAGGAGACCTCAATGCCCTAATTACATTATAACTTAAACCTGAGGCCAAGCAAGGTCAGCAATTGTAAAAGTACATCTATATTACACAAAGCATGTGTTCTGGATTCACATCTTCATTCATGGCTGCATTTCCCAATTCTCAGGACAACCCTGTAGGAGAGAAAAAGAATAAAAAAAAATTGAGTGTTCGGCATAATAGTTTGACACATGGTCCACGTCGCACGTATAAACCATACTTTCCCAGGGATTTCATCTCTAATTTGGCTTCAGTGTTTCTCTGCAGAAGTATGGGTTAATGAGATTGACTCCCATAACCCTAAATCCAATCTTTTGCTAAAGAGGGGGCTGGTAGGGGTACAGGGACCCCATGGTGGGCAGAGCACACTTACCGTTGGAGAACTTGCACTGTTTGAGTACCTCGCTGAAGCCCTCGCACAGCTTGAGGTCGCTCTGGTTCTGGGCACACTCGAGGAACTGCCTCATCTCATATGCACAGGGGCTTTGCTGTGGAGCCTGCTGGTACGCGGGCTGGGCCTGGTAGGGCTCCTGAGGGAGGGGATACAGAAAGTAAGCCTACTACAGGCCAGCAACACTTTCCTCCACTACTGACAGGCAGCAAAGCAGCTACCTGGTAGGTGACGTCAGGCCTAGCGGCCTCGGAGCTCCCGCCGCCTCCCCCGAAGCCCCCAGTCATAGCATGTCCTATGGTGTGTCCCACCGCAGAGCCCACAGCAACACCTGCTGCTGTAGATGCCATCTGTGCAAAAAGTCCTGGCTGCCTGGGCGCAGCGGCTGGGGCAGCCATGGCGGATGGGGGTGGATGAGCAGGAAGTGAGGAGGGAGGTGGGGCTGCCCTGGCCATAGGAGGGGGCGAAGGCGGTGCCCGGCTGGTTCGGTAACACAAAAGCATGGCTACAAGTCAGCAACCAGCAGAGAATAGGAGTAACATAACACGACCGTGATACTCAATGAAGCCATAAGCATGGCCGAATGGCGCGGATCCGTACTGCCCTTCGACCTTATCCAGGACAAACAGCTGGAAGATGGATGGATCTATATTGTACTTATTAATTCATTAATACAAGTTGTCAATGTGTCACTGCCGAGACATTCTAGATGTGTTTACCACATACGAGTATTAATGAACACTACTACTACTAATAGTAAATTGCGCTTTCATTAACTCCAATAATAAATTGCGCTTTCATTAACTCCAATAATAAATTGCTCTTTCACAAACTCCAGAGTGCACCACATATTTCATGGAATATTAAAACAGCTTTAACGTACAATCACGTACAGCCCTGAAACAGGCACAATATCTGAATCCTACACGGAGCGTGACGCGGATACACCGGCTAGGCCGTGACAGCCCGGATGCTAAAGCGCTTTAAAATCTCCCAACCTGGCTGGAGGAGCCACTCTAGAGGTCCGGCTTCTGCTTCCTCTGGGCATTTTCAATGTGAAATAATAATTCGATGTCTGTTTATTAACTTCTGGACAACCAGACTAACGCGAACACGTCTCAACACGCAACGGTCGACCTTGCGCGAGGCTGCAATATGTACGTATCTTCGGCGAATCCAGAACGTTCAGTGTCATTGCGTCATATCCTGTTACCCACTTCCGGTACAAAAGCCGGCTACAATGTAGTAGTAGGGAATTGTCAGTGTTTTTGAAGTTATTAGCGGGAAGTATCCAGTAAGTCAGCCAGTAAGAGATCAACTAAAAAAGTCACTGTTACATTTATCTTTTATTTTTCAGGTCTGTGTTATCAGTTGAGTCTATATATTGTAAGTCCATGTTTCATACAAGTATAAATATAACCCAACATTATAAATATTTAAAAAAACATATTTTAAACCACGATGTATTTATTATTCTTTGTTGTATATTTAGTAGTTGTAAGATAGATATATGTGAGTTTTGAATGTTTCAAACGGTTTCAACATTCAGCGGCGCTAGTTCGCACTGTTGCCACCAGGTGCCGCGATCGTGATTATGACCAGAAGACTGGATGGGGGGCAATTCTAAGCAGCTACCCAGATTATTTTACTCGTAGTTCACGCTGTAAAGAGGTGGGAGACCACTGGTTTAAATTATAGTCCTAGTAAAAACTAGAGTTAAAAACTTGTTTGCTATTTAATAATATTTTAGCATGGAAAAAGTTATGTTTTTGCCTATTTTTAAAGCCAGTTGAGGTAGATTAAAGGAAGGTTAACCTGTGTGGTCCGCTCTCACAGAAGAGCAACTGTAGTTAATGTCCATAATAGAAATGTGTCAGAATGCACAGTGCATTACAGCTTGCTGTGTACGGGTCTGTGTAGTCACAGACCAGTTAGATTGTCCATGCTACTGCCTGTACACTGCTGATAATCCCTACAATGTGTACGTGAGCGCCAGAATTGGACCATGGAGCAATGGAAGAAGGTGACCTGGGCTGATGAGTCACATTTTCTGTTACCTCATATGGATGGCCGGGTGTGTGTGTCATTTACCAGGGGAGGAGATGGCACCAGGGTGCATTATGGGAAGAAGGCAGGCCAGCGGTGGCAGTGTGATGCTCTGGGCAATGTTCTGCTGGGAAACCATGGGTCTTGGCATTCATGTGGGTGTTACATTGGCATGTACATGTATTACCCACCTAAGCCATTGTTGCAGCCCAAGTACACCCTTTGATGGCAGCAGTATTCCCCAATGACAGTGGCCTCTTTCAGCAGGATAATGCACCCGGCCACACTGCATGATAATGCAACCTGCCGCACTGCAGGACAATGCACCCGGCCGCACTGCAGGATAATGCAACCTGCCACACTGCAGGATAATGCACCCTGCCGCACTGCAGGATAATGCACCTGGCCACACTGCAGGATAATGCACCCTGCCACACTGCAGGATAATGCACCCTGCCACACTGCAGGATAATGCACCCGGCCACACTGCAGGATAATGCACCCTGCCGCACTGCAGAACAATGCACCCGGCTACACTGCAGGATAATGCACCCTGCCACACTGCAGGATAATGCACCCTGCCACATTGCAAACATTGTTCAGAAATAGTTTGAGGAACTTGGAAAAAGAGTTCAAGGTGTTGACTTGGCCTCCAAATTCCCCAGCTGTCAATCCGATTGAGCACCTGTGGGATGTGCTGAACAAATAAGTCCGATCCATGGAGGCCCAACCTCACAAGATTCAAGATTCAAGATTTTTATTTGTCACATGTAGTTATAGCCGCTACAACATACAGTGAAATGCTTTTTCTGGCAAAAAGTTCCCCCAGCTGTGCTACACATACAAAAGAGAAAATAAATAAGGTGTATATAAATATATAAAAGTACACTGTGTGCCGATTGCACTGCTAAGATATGAGTCTCTCTGTAAGTGTACCATAAAGTGCAGATATGCAGATATTTTAGAAGTAATAGGAGTGTGTCTGTGTCGTCCGTTATGTGCCGTGGTTGAGGAGTAAAAACTCCTCCTAAACTGTTCAGTTCTTGACTTCAGGCTGCAGAGTCGTTTCCCCGATCTCAGTGGCCTGAACATTTTGTGGGCGGGATGGCTGGAGTCCCTAGTGATCTTGGTGGCCCGGGATCTGCACCTTTCAGCATAGATGTCCTGCAAGGCTGGAAGAGAGGTTCTCATGGTGCATTCCGCTGTGCGCACCTACCCTCTGCAGGGCTTTCTGCTGCTGTACAGTACAGTTCCCATACCACACCATGATGTTGCTGGTCAGGATGCTTTCGATGACTCCACTATAGAATCTCCTCTGGATATAAATATCGATATGGATATGAATGTCCTTTGGTGACAGACAAGAACATTCTTGGATTTTGTTTTATTGTTGAAGCTTCTTTCTGTCTCTGGAATCGAAATATTCAGGCTTTAAGTGCAGATTAAGGGGACCCATCCGGCCAGGTGGGGAAATGGGGTCGCCTATTATAACGCATCTCCACGCTTTCATCCAGTTGCATTATTGTGCTGTGTGGCTTGCCAAGGAGGATTCTCCCCTCGCAGTGAATTATGGGAGCTGGAAGCCATCCAATGGTGTTGGACCCCCCCAGCACCTCAGAGATGACTTGCTTTGGGAAGCAACTGTATGTAGCTTAATCAGGTTTTGAGTGCAACTTATTTTCTATTGTTCTGTGTTTTCTGTTGTTCTATTTTGTGTTGTGTCTATTGTTTTTGTGTGTTTTAATGGTTGGTTTGGGGGAAAAATAGATCTCCTCCCAAAACGGCAATCTCCTTTGGGTGCTGGGTGTCCCAGTTGGCATTAACTTGTGGAAATACATCGGGTGGCAGCCTGGGGACCTGAAGGTCTCAGGTCAGCTAGTCATTTTGCCAGAACAAATCTTGCTAAATGCGATGCGGTTTCAAAAAGGCAGCCCAGTTTTCCAGATCAGCCTTGTATAAATACCTGGTACCCAGGCAATGCCCCATCTTGTCATCCACACACCTACATGCCTGATTTCACTAGCGAACTACCTCCTTGGTAACCTGGTAATCAGGCATGCTTTTGGTGGAGAGAGAGGGCATACTGACATCACTTTACTACTGTTACTGTCTTCCTTTTATTTTCTGTTCCCTGACTTTTGGCACCAACGGGATTAAATCGCTTAACTGACCTGACCGTCCTGACCTGCACACCCACCGGAGTGATAAGCAGCCCTGTCCCGTGCCCCCCCATGCCGCTCAGTATTTAACGCTCCTCGTGCATTTTCCACTGACACAGATTTGGCCTCTCCTCCTGAAATTGCTCCCTTCTGCGGTGGATCCATGCCAGGGTTTTGGCTACCGATGGCAGGGACTCCCACTGCGAGCTGCCCCAGTGGCTCACAAAAGGCCCACCTGTGTTACACATCACAGCTTTTTAGCTCTGCACAGATATGACCCGGTCCCTCCTGGGGGGTGGGCTGTGAGACTTGACATGCACTGTGCCCCACCTCCAAGCACTTATCCATTGTGACTAAGGGGCCCATTTTCCATTCCTGCCCCCCCCCCCCCCCCCCCCCCCCCCCCCCCCCCCCCCCCCCCCGCCCCCCCTCCCCCCCCCCCCCCCGCCCACCCCCGCCCCCCCGGGGAGGGGGTGGTGAGACCTGACCTGCACTGGCCCCCCCCCCCCAGCCCTTTTCCCTTATGCACCAGGGGCCCATTTTCCATCCCCCCCCCCCCCCCCCCCCCCCCGCTGCATGCACAGCTGTGTGGAATTTGCTTCCCACCTAATATGGGTGTGATGACCGGGCCAGGCCCCGCAGATCCGTATGCGCATACCTACCAGCTGCATACTGCTGCCCGTATCCTGTTATGCTTTTCTACCTTAGGTTACTTATACTGCGGCCTCTTGGCTGCTGTCTGTCCATCCATCCGTATAGCTCAGGGAATTCTGCTGGTTTGGGGGGGGGCATTTTATGGAGTGCTTAAGGCTTATGCTGTGACTTTCCAACTGCAGACTGTTACCTGCTGGGTGGGCCGTGGCTGTGAGGTTAGGGCTAATAGTGCTGCCACGGGGTACCTGCCTCCGCACAGTGCTCGCCACGTTCCCATTGACGTAATAATAGTGAGCATCAGTCATTTATAGTGCCGCTAAATCTCTGGGAAATGTTGCAGACCCTCATTTTCTTATGCCTGGCGGTCCCTGTCATATATGATCAGGGAAGCTGCTTATATATGCTTTTGTCTTTATGTTCTGCAGCCATTGTTCAGAGGGGTTATTTATAATTACCCAGCATGCCTGAATGTCTCAAGACATTAGATGTTTTGTCCTTTTGGGGCGTGGCTACAGGAACCTGTTTGTCATATGCTACCATGTGCCACACTATTGCAGTCATGTGACTGTGAAGCCAGACTGGATTGGCCCGATGGGGTCACCTGACTCGGCTCTGACTCACCATATCACTTGAACTATTTGCTCTGTCCCATTTTTGTGTTGTACCGGTTACGTGTGCGTGGACTTCGACCCGGCTGCCCCTGTTACATACACAGGCATCCTTTTGCTTCCCAGTTAGAAACCGCCTCCCCTTCCAACAGTGTCTCTCTTTAAGTGGCCCTGGCGATGGGTGCATCAATGCTCAGTTTCCCTCAGTCACTTCTGAGCAGGGTGAGGCACTGACAGGCTTCCTCATCTAACTGGTTGTGCAGCTTCTGGGCCCCTGCCGCCGGCTCTGTCATGCCTGTTTTCAGCAAAGGAGTCGGGGAAACGCCTCCCTCTGCATACTGTCACCCCCCCCAAGACGAGTTTGATTATATTGAATTTCCATAAGGGGAGCGCTCAAGAGAGTATTAGTTTCCTATGGTTGTATGGGTGTTTTACAGTAACCATGGTTTTACTATATTACTATTACTAAGCTCATACCCATAGTATTACCATGGTTTGCTTATAGCACTGCATGGTAACTGCAGTGAAACCATGATAACCATAGTCATAAACTCATGGTTACCCAAAAAACCATAGTAAAACCATGGTTCATTTTCATAAGGGTCAGAATGGGGCGTTTGTCCAAGAGGAAGTATCTGTCACACACACACGTTTGTATTCCTATCTTAGTGAGGGCCGTCCGCTCATTTCCATGGCCATAACCCTGATCCCAGTCACGACACCCTTAATCACTACCAGCTCTAACCTTAACCATAAGTAACCAAGCAAAACACAAGAGGGCGCTCTTGTGGTCCTGCTGAGCACTGCCAAACCCTCCATTGCACCCTGCAGTGTGTGCCAGCTTTTGTACAGCGTCCTCTTGTGGTCCTGCTTAAAGCCGCCTTACTGTAGGTAATGTGATTTGACTGGTCCCCCTGCAGCACCCAAGGCCCTCTTCAGCTTCCCGTCATGTCCCGAGACGGGCCTGTGTGGGAACCGGGTCACCACTGACCCCCTAGCCGGTTCCATGTGCTGATGAAGTTCTCTGTAATGGGGAATATTCTTTTCCCCCACAGTCCTTCACTTTTGTTTTGTTACTGATTACATGTCAGCAGAGACTAAGGATGTTTCCTTTCTCTTAAACGATAATAAAGCAATTCAATGTTTTTATGTAACTGTGGAATAGAAACTGATAACATTCCCATTGCACAAGACCTATAGCAGAGTGGATTTATGACGCCCGCTGACTGTGGAGGATACAGGTTGGCACAGTGACCGCAGTGGGGCTTCACAGGCTTGTGTGAAAGACCCAGACTGGCTCTGTGGCAGACAAACCAGACTTCCAGCATATCAGGGCAGGAAAACATAGTTTCTGACCCACATGCTGGTGAAGGCGAGCTGCAAGGGCAGGGCTTTGGATCAATTAGGTTTGTCTGTTTGCGTGTGTGTTTGTATAGGGATGTTGGATTCTTATCTTTTTGGATTGCGGAGATGAGAAGGTCTACACTGCTGTATGTGATTTCATTTTCTCTGACAATGTATCCTACAAAACCGCATCTATCATTGTCTAGTCACTCATCTCTAAGTTCCTTCACGTAGTTCTTCCTGCGATACTGGGACCGCTTCCTCGCTCTGTGCTCTGCAAGAGAGAGTTCTACCATAAGAAATATGGACTTGAAGTTTGCTGGTTTGAGTGCCATCATGAAAATCTGTAAAATATCTAATCTAATACACCTAGCGCTGAAAAATGCAAAACTGAGGCATAATATCATTGTGCTATAGGATGCAGGTAACCAGATTTAAAGAATAACCGCTCTGACCAGAGAAGTCCTTTAATATTTAAGTAATTCACTTATGTTGCCTTTTAAGTGGCTGCCGTTTTAGACAAACGAAAACCTAGATTTAAAGCAAATGCGTTTACTTTGGAGTTTGAAAGTTCGTCTCGCTCCCTCTGATAGATTTGTGTCAGCTGCCATCTAGTGGATGTTTTTCATAATTACAACTGTCCCCCAGATGTATGAAACCACACAGTGGGTTGGACTCCTCGCCAGATCATCTTGTGTTTTTTTTATTTATCTTTATTTATTTGTTTGTTTGTTTGTCTAGACCACCCAGCAAGGATACTGATGATGATGATTACAATAGCATTTCTAGTTCCAGTTTCCTGTTTAGTGACTCAGAAGTTCTGGTCAAACGTATGCCTGCAGTCGTGCGATTCTCCTGCCTCTGGGTTAGTCACCTGCAGACTGTGCACTTTAATGGAGTGCCTTTAGCTAATCATAAATGTAAGCAGTATGAGTCGATGGGGAGCCTTCTGGCCGACTGTCTCGGCTGGTTATCCTGAATCTAACTGCCCTGTGACCCCCTGCTCGTTTTTAAAGAATCGGAGGCGGTCTGACTGATTTTCCGGGCCCCCCCGCTGTCTTTGGCCAGGTCATCACCTGCTTCGGGATTTCCGCGCTCAGCTTCCGCTACGTGGGCTTCGCGGTGGTGGCCCTGCTGGTGGAGATCAACTCCATCTTCCTGCACCTGCGTCAGATGCTGCGCATGGCCGGCCTGGCCGGGAGCGCCCTTTACCGGCTGAACAGCGTGGTGAATCTGGGCACTTACATGGTGTTCCGCATCAGCACGCTGGCCTGGATGACGCGCTGGCTGGTGCTGAACCGCAAGCTGATCCCGCTGCCCGTCTACACGGTGGGCAGTGTGGGCATGGCCATCATGACCGTCATGAACATCGTCCTCTTTTACCGACTGCTGCGCAGTGACTTCCTGAAAAGTGGCCGTGAAGCGAGGAGGGAGAAGGAGATGTAGGAGAAGACCCCCAGCCCCGTGTCCGCCTCAGCCCCCACCTCCCATCAGTGTTTTAAAAGTCCTAGTGTCTATTAACGACTTGTCTCCACTATTACAATAATTCCACTATATTAAATTAGGAGGCTAGTTTTTTCACGGGCTTCTAAAAGCGGAGACATAAGCACCTGTTCAAAAATTCGCACATTAAAACGACTCGCCACAAGTGAAGGTGATCTGCCACCCCCAAAAAGTTATGCCGAAGCAACACTGATTTCGTAGCACGCTGATAAATTGGATGTTTTCAGCCCATGTATAAAAAAAAATACATTGTATGTACATGTTTTGGGCCTACCTTTCAAAACGATTCAGAATGAAGGCTTTATTACTTGATTGAATAAAGGACATGGTCACCAGCACAGTAGATTAAAAAGGAACTTTTCGAGAGTGTAATTTTAATATCAGCGCTAACAGAGGCTGCAGGAAATCCTCGTAATTAAAATACCTCGGAGGAGGCTTGTTTTTTTTTTATATAAAATAATAATTATTACTCGGGTTGTTTTTGTTTCTACCTGTAAAAAGTACGATGTTCACCGGTGTGTCTCTTCACCTGGTGGCATCGCATACGGACCTCAAACCCGCCAAAGCTGCAGCTGGCATTTTGTTCTGTCTGGAACGGAAACAAAAGGCCCTCGATCGGCAGTGTGGCTCAGCCTTGGAGAGCGGCAGATGTTGCTGAAGGCGCCGTGCACATCTGCTGTTTGTGTTTACAGCCGCACAAAGGGCTACACATCCCGGTAACTGTCACCGCAGTTTGCCTTATACTAATGGTTAGTCAGACAATGCACCGTTCAGCCGACCGCTAACCCAGTCATACAAAGCCAACTCCCTCCAGACCCAAATCGATTCACAGCCTATTTTGGTCCTTCTGGTCTTAAAGTAAAAATCACCTCGTTGCGCCATCTAGTTTCCTTGGTCGTGTGTGAGTATTTGGCTCTGTGGAACTACGTGTCTCTTGTGCTGTGTCAGGACTTACAATGATCCATCACCATTGGAAATCAGGGAGACCTGTGACTTTAACTACTTATAGTTGTAATTCCCTTTTTGATCGCAGGGTGGAGCATTGGCATAGTGAGACGGTCTCATCAATATTATTCTTTGCTCAGGAATAATTTAGTGCGCTCTGGCCCAAACTTTCATGTCCATTTTTAAGACCCTTTGCGATTTCTCAAAGGTTTATCTGTATAAATATAATTTTTTATTTTTATGTTTTTAAATAGATAACCTAATTTGAAATGAAAATATAGCTTTGACACATTTTGTATGATTCTAAAAGAAAAATTATCTCGTCCTCATGCGTGTTCAAGTGACTTTTAAGATTTTGTGTTGAATCTTGTCTAAACTGCATATGCGATGCTAGTTTTATTTCATTCAATTTTAATAGAAAATAAATTACAAAATGCATAGTCTGTTGCTTGAAAATGTAACGTAAGAGTCTGTTTTTTTTTTACATAATAATAAAATAATAAGGAATGACCCAGTGTTTATTTACTGCTTTGTTCTGTTGCATTTCATTAAGTTAATTATTTGGTACGCCCTAATTTTAAGACTTTTGTGACATGGTCTCTTTCAATAATTTAGATGTAGATTCTAGCTCAATAGCCTAATGAAATTCCGTGGGATAATGAAAGAAATATACTGTAAAAGCACACTGACTAGCCTATAATTGTTGCGTACCTTCAGGTGTAGTCGGCGAAGTTGACACCGATAATTTCTCCTTTGCTGTGTGATGCAAATAAATAGACGGAAGAGGTGTTTTACAAATACGAATGTTTTAGCTGCTTATCCGATTTAGACATTCGATTTAATTTCGTAAATAGTCGAATACTCGTAAAATTGTCCCGTAAAGCGGATCTGATTTTATCCAGATTTGTGTACTTATTATGCACTGTGTACCATTTATGCCCCGTTGTCTTATTCTGTTTGCCGTAGTAGGCTGTACCAACTAATTTCCCCCGGGTTCCTTGGCATGGCAATAAAGATGTTATTCTCTTTGCCAATAGTGGCGTTTGATGTCGCTGCATCTTCGCTTCTGAAATGAGGAGGGTGACCTCTATTTTCGAATCGTCTTCTCTTTGTGTTAATTTTTTAGCACTAATCTGCTTTCCAAACGAAGCAAATGCCACAAAATCGTACAGCTGAATAATTACACTTGCATATATATGCGGCACGAATATCACAGGCCTGTTAAAACGCTTGCTGGGTAATGTAATGCGAGGTTTCGTTTAATCACGCATTTAAAATCGCACACTGTTATAAGTGACAGCCATTCATTTATCGGGAGGAGATGCGTGCGCCATCCGGGCCGCAGGGAGGGAGGATGGATGGATGGATGGAGCCGATGGAATAAGGGGGGCGACGCGCTTCTGCCAATCGGCTTCGCTGCCGCGGCCCGATCGTCTGCCGTGTTCCGGTCACGATGCCTTGTTTTCATCGGCCCGCTCCATCCTTCACTTGCTAAGGTAAAGGTGAATGGTGCTGCTGCACGGATACACATGATTTCTCTGGCGTTTGCTTTTGGCCGATGGCGACGTTTGGAGGTGACGCTGTAGCGCACGGCGCAGGAGGCGATGCGCGCAGCCTTGGGACGCGTACTCCGTAACCTCGGCGGATCGTGCGCATCACATCCACACAGATATGCCTTAGGTTTAATGCACATCGATTCTGCACCGATTTCCCCCTTCCGTGCATTTATCTCTTCAGCTGGCAGTCATCTGTATTTTTTGTCTTAAAGAGCTACCATGCAGTTGCTCGGAAGACTGGGCATTTGACGGAGAGATTTGTAAAAAAAAAAACTTGCAGCGTTCTGGCATTGGGACTGAAGGACTTTTCCCCGAAAATTAGGAATCTGACCGTCCATCCTCTGATTTTGAGGTAAGTGCGAAGGGGGGAATAAATCGCAGGCATACGAAAATCTGCTTTTAGTGCATTAAGTGGCCGCTGCGTTACACTGTGTCTTTATAATGACGTGTTCGTGGCGCATCTACGCCGAGTCCGGTTCGGCCCGGTAGCGCAGCCGCCGAGGCGCGTATTTACTTACGGAGGAGCCGAACCGGGTATAATCAGAGCCGCATTCCCTTCGGTTCGGCCGCTTAGCAGCGGTGCTTCTCTCTGCTCTGCCGAGACGGAAGATTTCACTTATCAGAATTATGCAGCAGGTGCAAAGTTAGTTTTTTTCTTCCATGGTCGTATAAACGGGATAACTGCAGTATAAACCGAACTCATAAACCCAGCCCTGCGTAATGTAACCGCGCAGGATCAATAAACGTATTTTTTCACGAGGCGACTAAACCTTTGCGATCCTATTCACTGTTATAATAATAATAATAATAATAATAATTAATAATAATAATGTTTTATTAAAGAGCCTCCTAATTTAGTCTTTTGGAAGTGCCGCGTCGGACGGAGAAGTGCCCCCGCAGCCGGACTTTACAGCACATGGCTTTTCGACGCCCCTATACATGTCGGTACGGCGGTGTGTTTACGCTGCTCCACTTGGTCCCCGAAGCGGACGCGCTTCTCCACACCTGCCTGTTATCCAGCTGAATTTCACCACCCCGCCATTGCCCCGACCTGCCGGACCCTCCAGGGTAGAGGGTGACACCCGAGCGGATTTCCACTCCTGTCCCGTCCCACTGCCACAAGGAAATCCCCATCCTGTCCCGTCCCGTCCCCATCCTGTCCCGTCCCGCGACAGAGTTACAGAAAATCCCGTCCCGTCTTCATCCCGGCCGCATCCTGATCTGGAGGGAGGGAAGGGAGATCATTATAGGACTGCAAACCTATAGCTGATCAGCTAAGCTATGGTGATGCGCCAGGTGTGATATAACAGCAAGCCCACAAAGAGCTACAGCCAGGCAGCAGCACTCCCAGCCTGAGGATGCACCCTCGCCGTAACCCGGCAGGGATATTCTCCTACCATAGCTTGGCTGTCTTTCTGCTCGTAGATCTTTCTTCATAACCTTTGCATTACGAACCTTAACTTCGCCGTTGAACCATTCTCCCAGGAGGTACTTGCTTTATTCTACCAAACATCTAACTTTTGACGCAGGCCTCGTTACTTATGCCAGCATCCGCGGCAGCGCCACATTAGCTCCAGATGTTTGTTTCCGTTGTTATTATGATCCAGCTTTTTGAAAATGAATCTCTTTGAAAATGAAGTATCTCACGTTACGATTTAATCGCGATTCCACGGCGCATGCTCAATAATCATCTGGACTTTTGGAGATGTCTTTTTGTGTTGTTTATCCACAATATCTCCTCTTCTAAAAGATTTGGCTGCCGAGTTCTCCCTTTATTAACCTGCACTTCAGTGCGTATCGCTTCTATATGCATGATACACAAAACTCAGATTTTCCTTTGACTGATTAATATGATTAATATGATTCCTAGTCCCATGATTAATGGAGGGGGTTGTATCCTTGTGATCAGATTTGGAAACAAAGCCCGTCTGCTACTGTTCTGCTTTTGGGAATCATTTTGGATGCCGTAAATTACATGCCGTAGTTTTAGACATTTTTATAAAAGTCTCTCTTGTTCAGCATCCTTGGGGTACATTATCGTTTAAATGCTCCTAGCAAAAGGATTTAGAAATATTTAAAAAAATTGACGTACAAGCAAGTATAATCCCCGGTACCCTGGCCAATCCAACAAAAATAAAACCCAACACAAATGTATCCCCGCAGAGTGGAGGCTGAAATGTTTTCGGGAATCCCGTGGGATAGGAGTCCATTTCAGCATAGAATTTCCCAGTGGAGTGGGAGGTGACTGGGGCTTGTGTGCCCTCCTTTATGATGGACGTCTTGAATTGATTGGAGGAAATGACTGTCTGTTGGATAGATGGATGCTACGGGCAGGACCCCTTCCAGCATAACCCAAGTGTGGAACAGCTGTGTGGCCAGGCTCGCTGGCTCAACACTCGCTGACTCCTCACATTTTACTTCTCGATGGGCAGACAGGGGCCTGGTGGGTGTGGCGGCAGCATCGCCATGGATACCGGCTCCCTGTCGCGTCAGGTGGAGAGCGTGGAGCGCAGCGTGGCGTTCCTGCGGCGAGAGCAGCTGATCATGCTGCATGGCCTGCATCTGGAGATCCTGTCCTTGCAGAAGCGCTGCACAGGTGAGTGCGTCATGTGATGCGTCATGTGATCCGTCAGGCGATGCCAGCATGCCCCCCCCCCCCCCCGTCCACATCTGTGATGATCACATCAGCTCTTTTAAAGGTGGCTGACGAGCGTTTATGCGCACAGCGATGCCACGAAGAGAGCCCTAGAACATGAATGTTAGTGTGATCCGCAGACAGGAGCAGACACTGGGCTCCCTAGGGTCCCCAGGACAGGGGCTTGGAGGGACTGAGCCAAAGATGGACAGAGAATAGCGTGTCACTGGGTGGGATTAAAACCGCAGACTGCACTGGGGTCTGGAGAAGCCATTACAAGCTAATGGGGTCTCCCCGGTGCAGCGTAAAAGCCCAACACCCAGTGCACCGCAGGCCAGGCACCACCTCCTCCATGAAGGAGACTTCTCCCCGCCCCGCTCCTTCCCTTCGCCTCCTTCCGTGTGCTCACCGCTCCTGTCTCCCGCGGCTCGCTTTATTGACACTGTCACTGGGAAATGTGTGTAATGCTGGTATCCGGCTCGCAGAGACAGAGTGTGAAAGCACGCCAGGGGTCACGCCGATACGGGGGGGCGGGAGAGGATGCTAAAGAAAGCTGCCTTGGGAACGCATTTCACTTTCCTGTAGTGTTTATCTAATGCAGCATCAGATCTCCGTCATTAAACGATACTGAACTTGCTGCATGCTGGTCCTGAGAGGAAGGACTGCTGACTGCGGGGAGAGTTTGTATCATTAGCGAGTCCGAGTGCAGAGGCCCACTGTGGCACAGCTGGGCTCGGAGAAGAGACGACGGCAAGCATACGTCTCCATGTCCTGCCGACCTGCTCGCTTTAAACTTAAAACAGCGTCACCCAGAGGCAAAATATTCTGAAAAACCTAATTATAGAAATAAGCTGAGTTTGGGAAATGTGATGCGATAATTGATGAAGACGTAGCGATAACGAGTTTCTCCTAACGTGTGAGTACCACACCCAGCCTGGCATTGGTCTGTAACTGGGCAGGTCTTCATTTTATTGAGTCTTCTGAGGATGAAGCTGGTGAAGTGGGATTATTATTATCAGCATTATTATTATTATTATTATTATTACACATTTATAAAATTATACAAATTTTGGTGCCAGGATTCCTGACAAATGCACACTGGGTCAATAGCTTCCTGGTAGTTAAGGAATCCTGTTCCCCCTCTTGGGAAATGCAGTAAGCACCTCATCCGTCTGCCCTGCCCTTCTCTGTGTGGCTGTGCTGAGCTGGCCGGGATGGGGGGGGTGAATCATTACATCGAGCCCCCTCCCTCCTTCAGAGACACGCATTACTCCAAGCTTGGAGTAGAAACAAAAAACGATATGCGCCCTACAGTAGCTGTAACATCTGGAGAACATCTGTTTAAAGAGGCTTGCAAGATAAATCCGGGATGTTTCTCTTCAGCTCGTTCATCTAAATGTTTAGTTATTTGTGTGCAGAAGGTATTGATTCCTACGAGCTGTAAAGCTGCACCTTAATAATGCCAGAAGCAGACGGTCCTGGCACATGGAAACAAACCCAGCTTATACTTACTACTGTGCTCAGTTAGTATAAACCAAATAACCATTTATAGCTAAATAACCAAGATAAAGCAGGCAGCAAAACATAACTTGCAATGGTGCAGAAAGATTTATATAGTAATATGAAAAAGTACTAGAAATGGATCATGATATATTCAGGCACGTCACGTGACGCCTTAATATCAAGGTCTGATGAGGTTCGGCTCCTCGTCTCGGCTCTTACCCTGCGGCGGGAGGTCTTTACGTCACCACAAGATGGACATTGTCCTACTGAGAATGAAAGCGTGCTCACCATCTCAGACAGGTTTGCACCTATCCTTGGATTTCCTCGGTTAGAAATTTGGAAAAGGTACTTTAAGCAGTATAGATCACATGCATATGCTGGCACAAGTAACACAGAAACCAGCGAGGAATAAAACCGAGGCTAGGAGCCAAAGAAAGGTGGACACCGTCTTCAGCAGAGAGGCATAGGTCAGGTCCTGGAAGTCAAAATCCTGAAAGGTGGACACCGTCTTCAGCAGAGAGGCATAGGTCAGGTCCTGGAAGTCAAAATCCTGAAAGGTGGACACCGTGTTCAGCAGAGAGGCATAGGTCAGGTCCTGGAAGTCAAAATCCTGACCCAGATTTTGTTTTAACCAACCAGTTGAGTATAAAGAGTCACAGAGTACAGTACACGGCTGGTTGGTTGAAACAAAATCTCCATCTGGATTTTTGCTTTCTGGACCTGAGCTATTTACCTCTGGCGTTCAGCAGCCAGTTAATGGTGAGGATTAGGGCAGTAATGGGCACTTTGAAGTTTTCCATGGCCGCAGGGTGAACTCTCTCATCTGACTTTATTCTGCAGAACTCACCCGGGAGCTGAATGCGAAGCCCCCAGGACGGACCCAGGCAGGTGAGGCATGCCAATCTGCCGTCCTCCTCTTGCCCTCCCTAGGCATTCACCTCCCCTCTCTCCTGTGGGCTCACAGCTTCACCTGTAGCAGATCCGCACCCACCACCTCCACCCAAAACCCCCCTCGAGGCCTCATTTACCCAGAATACCTTTCTCGGCATTCTCTGCACTCCTCACCGACTGGGATACCTGTTAGATTGCCCACTTTTTTAGATCATGTTGTTATGGTGCAAAGGCCAGCGAGGACATGAAACCCTCCAGTAGCGTGGCAGAAGCCCGTCGTGTGGCTCTAGGGAGGGGGGAGCAGGCCCCCGAGTAAATAAGAGGGCTTGTAATAAGGTGCATGGCCATCAGGAGCACTGCACCGGCACCCGGACAACTTTAGTGTCTTCCTCAAAACTGAAGCGGAAGCCAGCTGTTGAGGCTTCAGGGTCATGAGGATCTATGTAGATGGGGCATCAGGCCATCCATCCTTAATAAGCACTTACCCATGGAGTGGGCGCCGGTAGCCGGCACCCTGAATGGAGTGCCAGTCCATCACGGCCCTCGTGAATGAGCCTAACATCACCGCCTGGTACAGCACCTCGGCAAAATGAGCTTGCCGTATACTGCATGTGATCCATGAGCTGGCTGGGCCACCAGGCTCGCTCCCATGCCTGAGAGGCTCTTTATGGCACACCATGTGACCCCCCCCCCCCCCATCCGTCCACTCCCATGCTGACTATCGCTCTGCCCTGTACCCCCCCTTCACTGTGGGGGTGTGGCTGCTGGGTGAGAAAGTGGAGGGCTGTTACATGGTAGACATGAAGGGAGGGGTTGGCCTTCTACAGACAGGCTAGACATCATCTGAGGGAGAGGGATAGGCAAGCAGGAAGGTCAGATTACACAGCAGTTTCTATTTTAGCTGCATGACCTCATCGGGGGGAAGGTGGGCGACAGATTGGCTGAGACCGAGCATGAGGGGGGGGGGGGGCTGGCCCAGGAGGAGCCAGAGTAATGGCCCCCCTGAGAGAAGGATGCATGAGCACTCAGTCCTGTATCGCTTTCAGACAGCAGCCTCTGGTCGCTTTGTGCTTGGGGGTGTGCTCTCGATAGACTGCTGATCGTAATCCTGAACTGACTCCACTCTGGTTCTGCCAGGAAGCCAGAGGTTAAATGGCAGTGAAATTACAATCCTGCAGAGTTCGCTGAGCCCTGAGGTGCATGGTGACACTTGGCACATCCTTTTAGCAGCGCTGCATGGATGTGGCGATCAGGTGCTGGGTCCTCGGTGGAGGCGGAGCTCTAAGCTGGGTCCCCGGTGGAGGTGGTGCTCTCTAAGCTGGGTCCCCGGTGGAGGCGGTGCTCTAAGCTGGGTCCTTGGTGGAGGTGGTGCTCTCTAAGCTGGGTCCCCGGTGGAGGCGGTGCTCTATACTGGGTCCTTGGTGGAGGTGGTGCTCTCTAAGCTGGGTCCCCGGTGGAGGCGGTGCTCTCTAAGCTGGGTCCCCGGTGGAGGCAGTGCTCTAAGCTGGGTCCTCAGTGGAGGCGGTGCTCTAAGCTGGGTCCTTGGTGGAGGTGGTGCTCTCTAAGCTGGGTCCCTGGTGGAGGCGGTGCTCTAAGCTGGGTCCTCGGTGGAGGCGGTGCTCTAAGCTGGGTCGGTGCTCTAAGCTGGGTCCTCGGTGGAGGCGGTACTCTAAGCTGGGTCCCCGATGGAGGCGGTGCTCTAAGCTGGGTCCCCAGTGGAGGCGGTGCTCTAAGCTGGGTCCTCAGTGGAGGCCGTGCTCTAAGCTGGGTCCCCGGTGGAGGCGGTGCTCTCTAAGCTGGGTCCCCGGTGGAGGCGGTGCTCTAAGCTGGGTCCCCGGTGGAGGTGGTGCTCTAAGCTGGGTCCCCATATGCTTCCTGCCTGTCGCCTCCCTCTGAGGCTGGCCAGGCGGCCTGTGCTCCCTTCCTGTTCACGGGCCTCTCCCTCAGCAGGCTTCTCCTTCACTTGTCCCTCAGAGCTCCAGCTGGAGGAGGAGCAGCTGGAGGCCCGCTGCCGCGAGGTGGAGGGCCGACTCGGCGAGCAGCAGCGCACGCTGGACGAGCTGCGCACAGAGCTGAGCCACAAGGGGGTGCTGGTGGGCGCTCTGCGGGCCAGCCTGAAGGAGAAGGAGCGCGGCTTCCTGGAGGAGCTGAAGCGCCGCAGCCACCGCGGCACGGTGCTCGGGGCCGAGCTTCAGAAGCAGACGGAGGCGGCGGCCTACCTGTCCTTCCAGCTGCACGCCGCCCGGCAAAATCTGCACCAGCAGCAGCTAAAGCTACACCCACGGGCGGCCGAAAGACCCCCCCCAGCATCTCCGCCTCCCTCCGCCAGTACCAGACCCAAACGACGCCACAGGCTGCCCGCCCAAGTGCGGGCGGAGCGGGCGCGGGAGTGTGTGCCGCGCGAGAGGGTGACGGGCCCGGCGGAGCCCACGGCCATGCCGGATCCCGCGCTCTTCCTCCACCCCCGCCGGCACAGGTCGCGGCAGGGACACAGACAGCGCCGGGAGAAGCAGGCGGCTGAGCAGCCCGAGGACCTGGAGGACCAGGTGACCCGCCCCTCCGCCACGGCATCCTCCACTGCTACGGAAACGGAGGCCGAGTAGCCGCAGCGTGACTGTGCCCGTCCCCTGACGCCGTCACCTCCATCACTGCTGTCACCTCCGTCACTGCTGTCACCTCCATCACTGCTGTCACCACAGCCACTGCTGTCACCTCCATCACTGCTGTCACCACAGCCACTGCTGTCACCACAGTCACTGCTGTCACCTCCATCACTGCTGTCACCACAGCCACTGCTGTCACGGTCGACGTCACCATTGCATTTGTGAATCTGCCGCTGTTACCTTCCCCACACTTGTCACTCGAATGTCAAAAAGTGGGATGGAAATGAGCGCCACCAGCTGGAGTTTCGTAGTTTGCTGCTTTCGCTTTAATTCTGATTCAATTTTCACTATCTCTTTAAATTATCTCTTCAAAGCCCACAGACCCCCCCCCCCCCCCCCCCCCCCCGCCCCGACCCGCGCTTCTCGGCCGCCCACCCGTTCCTGCCGCCGTTTTGGGGCGGCCCTCCCCGCCCCC
>JAODKM010000119.1:641606-653909 GCA_026780845.1 Petrocephalus sullivani
TTTGCTTTCAGTCTCTTTCAAGTTTCCCCCTCTCTTTGTTGGTTTGCTTCAATGCCCCCCGCCCCCCCCCCCCCCCCCCATTCCTTTGCTTTAAGGGTTCTTTGGGCGGCTCATCATTTTCCTGAGCACTGATGGAGGCTCCGCACCCCCCGTCGATGGTGATTCCTGTCTGTGGGCCAGGGCTAGTGTGTGCACATCATGTTAGCCATAGCCAGAGAGCCAGGGCTGCTGTGTGCACATCATGTTAGCCATAGCCAGTGTGTGCACATCATGTTAGCCATAGCCAGAGAGGACAGGCAGATGGATGCAAACATCCCCCTTACCTGAGTGTACTGTACAGATGTCAATGCATTTAATTATATTTAATTATTATAAGGCTGATAATGCAGAACAGTCATATCTAAAATTAACTTCACTACAAAGCTGCTGTAGTATTCAACTTAATTTTTATAGGGAAGGGGATTTAGTAGATTTTGACACTTATCCAAGCCCCTTATTCTGAAATGTCACACAAAACAATAAAACCCTATAACTGGTTTACAAAACCAGACAGGGGGTTGGGTAGATATGATACATGAGACCCAGATTAGTCTATGAAACCATCCATACATCCATCCATCCATCTATCCGTCCATCCATTCATGTTCAATAAATGCTTACCCCTTTAGGGTTAAGGCCAATCCGAGCCTGACCCAGGAAGCACATGACGCATGGCAGGGCACACCCTAGATGGGATGCTGGTCCATTGCAGTACATGGGTCCAGCTGAGCTTTGATTACACAGAGGATGCCACGTCTGCTTACAGAACTCACACTGAGTTAATATGTGAAAAGCTGAGGTCTTCACTGCATCAGCCAGCACTGCAGAGCTGTACTCCCACGTGAATGTGCGTGTGACCAGCCTGGCACAATGATTGGCAACTGATTCAAGATGCCGCCCAGTGGACACATCTGGCATAGCAGCTGCACCCCAGTAGATTATAGGGCTGCTAGTTTTCGAACTGCGGGTATTTTAGGTGTTTGGTGTTAAGAGGTTTTGCTGTAGAATTTCAGAACTTGTATCATTAATGGGTGAATTAATGTAGTTTGACATATTAAGTCTAATCAATATTGTAAGAAAGCTTTTTTAAAACTATTTAAAGCATTGTATCATAGATAATAGCAAGGACTCTTATATGCAGTGCGTATTTTATTTAATTAAATGAAAATAATTTTTACCGGATATCTAACTTGGGAAATCCAAGGATAGGTGCAAACCTGTCTGAGATGGTGAGCACGCTTTCATTCTCAGTAGGACAATGTCCATCTTGTGGTGACGTAAAGACCTCCCGCCGCAGGGTAAGAGCCGAGACGAGGAGCCGAACCTCATCAGACCTTGATATTAAGGCGTCACGTGACGTGCCTGAATATATCACGATCCATTTTTCCTACCTTTTCTTATTTTTTGTGTCACTTTTTCTCCACCATTGCAAGTATCTGCTGATAAACATGAAATGACTTTTGATGGCTGATGTTTCCGGAAGCTTCCATTGTGTGTCGTCCCCCTGCCGATCGTCACGTAAGGTCATCGGGGCGTATCTTCAGCGCTGGCCTTTGGTTTCTGCAGCACCGGATGGAAAGCAAAGAGACCAGAAGGGAGGGAGGGAGGGAGTGTCTGGGAGAGGCGTGGCAGACAGGCTGGGTCGCCTCGTGGTTGCAGAGGGCGTGGCCTCGCTGTGTCTCGCTCCTGTCCTTACTTCCCGCGATGCTGCTCTCTCGGCTGTGCTGGAGTGCTGCTTGTGAGGATAAGCTCCTCCTATCTTATACTCTGCACTGCATGTTCCCTAAGGCCGCCCATGTTCGAACCTCAGAATGCCAGGTCTCTGATTCGACGGAGCAAAGTGGGAGTCGTCACACTCCAGAGGTCCCCTTGCCCTTTGTGTTGTTATTGGTCCCCTGTACGTTGCACATCTTGACTGTGTTTTTAAAGGTCAAAGGCAGCAACGACTTTCCACCAATGAGCTAGTGAAGAGGCTCAGGCCCCCCCCCACCACCCCCGACGATGGAGGACCATTTGTGTATCTGTAATTTTACACACACAATTTCCAACAGAATGATGGGATGGGGAGAGGATGAAAAAGTGCACTTTCTATGTAATGAATTACCAGGGAATGTTTAATTGTTATGCATATATTAAGGCTTAAATAACCTCATCCTGGTGGTTCTTCTTTTATGTTCATTGGGCTGTGACACAGAAGAGCCGCAGAGCTGTTGGCGATCGGCTACCCGCATTAGTACGGGGAGTACCTCACTGCAGGCGGCTCCCGTAGAACCAAATCTGATTGGCTTGCGTGATGGTCGAACCCACATACTCTGACCAAAGCTGTTGAAACTTCAAACATACTTGAGGGCGCAAACCACATACAGTTACTGTGCGAGCAAGAAGGAAAATATGGCATGCAGTAGGTGCAAGTGGCAGCGATGGGGCCAGTCACACCAATGCAGGAGCACAGGAAGACATGGACATAGGTCATGTACCATAAGCTAACACACTGAATGAAACATTCAAGGAGAACTGCAACAGATCAGGAGCAACTATGTTTCTCAAATGAGATATGGAGGTGGAGATATCAGACAGACGGGACTGTATGTGCAAATGTGGCAGCAGGGAGATATCAGGCAGACAGGACTATATGGGCACATGTGGCAGCAGGGAGATAGGCAGACAGGACTGTATGGACACGTGGCAGCAGGGAGATATCAGCAGTGAGATATCAGGCAGACAGGACCATATGTGCACATGTGACAGCAAGGAGATATCAGGCAGACAGGACTGTATGTGCACATGTGACAGCAAGGAGATATCAGGCAGACAGGACTCTATGGGCACATGTGGCAGCAGGGAGATATCAGGCAGACAGGACTGTATGGGCACATGTCACAGGGTCAAACTGACAGCAGGTAGGGTTGGATCATTTAAGTAACTCCCTGACACTGGAGGCAGTAGAAAGGGAAAATGGAACAATTGGGTATTCAGGCGGACAGCCTTGATCAGTATTAGGCCTAGGGATAGTCTTACAAGGTGAGGAAATTTGATAAATCAGCTTAAGCTCACTGTGACCTAGGCAATGTACAGCGAGGCCTGTCTTTTTCCAAAGCCATTCTCGGCGGTGGCCAATTGCCTTTAGGGCTGAAGGCTCAGGGATAAACCAAGGAGAGGAATGGAGGAAGGGGACATCCCTGTGCTTAATGGGAGTGTGGGCATCAAGAGCATGGGAAATAGGATAGGGTAGCAAGTGGCAATGAACACACAGAACTAACAATGACCGGCAGGGTGACAGGCCATGGGCAGGCACACAAATACACAGGTAATGAGACATTATAAGGCTAATCCATCGAAACATATTTGCTTATTGCAGCGCCCCCCAGTGGCCAAATGACAGGAAATTTGGTGCACATCTTCAGGAGGTTGCCTTGGGTCAAAGTACTAAGCCTGGTTTCAAAACATCAAAGCATAGCTTAGATATGGTCACACATGCTGATAGGCAGCCTCGCCCCATTTGGGGATGACGGATGAACGGTTTTGAAAATTAAATACCTTTTGTGAGGCTTTGTCTGATAAAGACTGGACAATATTTGTGGCCTGTTTTACTATTTTACACCTTTCAATAAATTTTAATCTGGCAGCCACTTACATTATGGTGACCATTTGGCCACAGTATATTACCTGACACAGGAATTATTTTTCCAAGGCAAACCCATCAACAGTTATTAGCCAAAACGCATTTTTGGTCACTGCAGCGGCCCCTAGTGGTGGGATGGCACTATTTTTGTAGACCTTCCTCATATTGGCGTAACCCTTGCCCTTAAAGGGACAGTATCCAAATTAATTATTACAATGGAGTCCCAAATTCATTTACCAAATTTAGTTCTGACATATCAAAGCATTGCTGAGATATGACCTCACATCCTGTTTGGTGGCTTTTCCATGAAATTCAGTGTACAACTGCAGCCATATCGCTTGACTTACCATAACGTTTTGAACAACTTCTGTTTACAGACCTCTGAAGAGGATGCTTACTTAATTTGATGGCAATATAAGCAACACCCTAGGACAAGTTTGCAAAAGATTTTTTTGAAAAATTCAAAATGGCAGAAAATCTTATGCAGCGGACCTTCAAATTAGGAAGAACTGAGGATTCAAGGAAAAATATTCTCAAAGATCTCAATCATTGGGCAAATGGTTTAACAGTTATAAGCAAAAATATACCTTGAAATTTGGCCTGATGGTAGGCATAGATTGACTGCAAATTTGGTTACTGAATACATTGGACTGTCCTCTATCAACTTGCCAAATTCCAAAAAAAGTCTACCGAGTGGTTCTGTGGGCTGCCATGGACTCCCCTGGCAGACAGTATAATAACCTACGGCGCTTGGCCCCTAATAATAATAATAACATCGAAAAATTCTAACTAAAATAACAGGTGCTTACACTTACGGCGTTGGTCCCTAATTATAATATCACTATTGGCCCCTAATTATAATATCACTATTGGCCCCTAATTATAATATCACTATACTCGCTTGTGTCCAGTTAGAGCAATGCTATGTAACAGTCACCAACGTTTTTCTGGTCCATTGTTCTGTGACGATTTAGAGAGTGTTCACTGTTGCATTAGGTCGTATTCCAGGACTTGAACTTTGTACCAAATTTACTCAACCAAAAAAAAAATGCATCCCATATAGTCATGAAAATACCTAATTAGAGTTGATGGCATCATGAATCATGATTTTCTTATTTTCAGTGCTTAAAAGAACGTATTCACACAATAGTTTGAATATTGTGAAGTATTGTAGTGAATAAGTATTGTGAAAAAGCATTGTCTGACTATCATTAACTTTGATAGCTTTTGGTTCAGTAAAAATGCAACGTTCAATGTATGGGGTACCAAAGTTTCACATTGTTATATTGTAGAATTTTGGTATTTCTATAAACATCAAAAAACAACATTTAAAAACAGTCATTTTTATTCTACATCGCCCTTTCTGTCATAAAGTGTACACTCCGATTTAATGGTGAACAATTTTTTAATCTTCAAAAGAGGCTGTACCAAACGCAATACTGCGTATCTGAATGACTGTAATTGTGGCCACAGCTTGTTTAGTTTCCTTTTACCTTTTCTAGCAATAACACATAACATCTCTTCTTGCATACGAGGTATGTTCTGGATGCGACCTCTGCAAACTCATAAAATGCAGCGGTGCATCTTTGGCTGAGATTCCTCTAATTTCTGTCTTAACCGCACATACTGTGGTTGCTTAACAGAGAGCTTACAGCTGTATACTTATTTTAATAAAACTGAGTTGAATAAAACTTCTCCGACGAGTGGTGTTCATTCATTACATTACATTTACAGAATGCCCATAGATTCAGTTGTTGTGGTAGAAAGGCTTTACAAGTTTTCATCTATTAACGTCATTGCGTGCATTCATGTGCAGTGTACGTAGTTTTCTAACAGCGCACATTACACCATTTAACTTCCATTATGCATCGGCGGATTGATGGGGCAGGCGGAAATAAATGAAATAAACAAAACACGTGCACAAAAACTGTAATTATGGCAATGCAAATGTGCCGTTTGTTGATAGTATGGTTATTCAGCCGACTTTTCCATTCGATATTTAACTGCCTTTTAAAATAATTACAGCTGATGTAGTGAATACATGCAAAAATAATGAGCAAACAAAGGAATTACATTTTGCGTAGTGTTGCAGAAATTGATCAAATAAATCAGAGGAAAACGCGCTTTCTGAAAATGGCACTAGGGGCTTTCCGTATTGAGACGTTTTGGAGGTGGTAGACGCCAAAGGCAAAGGGGTCAAGAGGAGGATAAACCACGTGTGACTGTTAAGTGCAGGTCTGTCCTTCCTGGGAAGTTGTTTTTGTAAGATCGTACCCTCTTCATGTAGCTAGCAAGCTGGTGCAAGAAAGCGACTCCGTACAAACACGTTATCGCACAGTGCGACTTACCTGGGTCTGAAGGTCCGTAGCTCCATAGCCAGCCTCCGCCTGAAAGAATCATGGTCAGTAAGACGGAAGACATCCCGGCGACTGTGCCCAGCACTAAAAAGATGAATGTGCCAGATGAAGGTGAGAGTCCGGACAGCAGAGAAAGCCAGAAAGAGTCCCCCAAGGGTCCCTGCGGTACGTGTCGCTTTCCTGCATTTTGTAGCCCATTATCAAGGTAGTATTTTTATGAGTGCTTTTTGCTCAGTGTCTTCCTGGGGTTGACAGCCCCAGCTAATGCTGAGGTTAGTTTACTGACTTCCTAATATAGCTAGTTAGCTGCACATGGAATTCAGTTCAGTGTTACAACAGTAATCGGCAAACCCCATCACACATTTATGATGCTTATTGTTGTATGTTAAGCCGGTCGGCTGTGATCTGAAGTCGTGCCGATTAACCTTCCCACTGAGCAGTATAAATGGGGGGAAACAGAATTGGTATGAAACGAACGCTTGGCAATTAAGCGCATTGTGATGACAAAAACATTATATATCTGAACTTGCATGGTTGCTAGATAGTCTACATTCATTTGCAGGTTATGGTGACTTAGATGCTGGAAAAGGATTCTGAACATTAAGTATTTAGCCTGGAAATTCTTATAAAGCGTGCGCATTAGCAATGTCGAGTGCTTTTGAAGACCGAAAGGCTTCCAATAAAACGGGACCTAAAGGAAGCAGCCATGAGCACTGGAGTCCGGGCACTAGTTAGCGGGGAGCTGCACATGTGTAGCGGGGGAAGCATGAATGGACTGAAGGTCACCTTCAGTGGGAGCCAACAGTCCCAGTCCGAATAGGAGGGTTCGCGACTATACGCGCTTCGGGGACCCGGCGGCGGAGTCCGGCAGTCCGGCCGGCGGTGGTGGGGCGGTGCGCTTAAAATGTTATTGATTAGAGGCGAGGCGGCTTTGCGTGGCGGCTAGCGAGTCACGCCGAACTCCCGACTCCCGGACTCCCACTCGCGATCCCAACGCGCGAGATCGGCTGTCCCGCGACCCGGAAGCGGAAGTGACGCCGCGGCCGGAGTCGCGGTGCGTGCGCGCGGGCGCGCGCGCCGGGAAGGTTACACTAAGCACTGGGGGACCTGCGGCGGGTGAGTGTCACTGCGAATAAAGACACGCAGCAGGCGCCCGGCGGCATCGCTCTCGCTCGCTCTCTCTCCCTCTCTGCTGTCAAATTAAATGGCTTAGTTTTTTTAACCTTGGGGTTTAAACGCGCTAGCTTTATAAATTTGGTGGTTCATGAGTAAAGGGACACGATTGTAGTTCATAGAGAGAGCCCAGTACTCCCTTCGGCCTCCCGGGCGCTGTACTTCACGCTTTTGCCGTCCTCTAGCCCCAGTTTCGTGACAGCCTTCACAGGAGGGCTGACCGCATGATTTGAGCCCATTTATATTGTGTCTTTCTACACTTTAAAACATTTAACTTGAGGTGTCCGTTAAATGTCTTACTAAATGTCACCCCTTCCTTGCTACCGGTCATGTAAAGTGTCCTTTTGAGGTGTCAGCCTGGCGGTGGCTTGCAGTTGCTTGCAATCCAGCTATGCTTTTAAAATTACCAGTGTAGTGGATTATTGGACTGTTGTGTTTATGCTAAATTGGTGGCGCTAAAGTCGGGCGGATCTTAAAATATCTAACAATATAAACTGTATTTAAAGACACGCCTGCTGTGTTGCTATTTTTAAGACTCTCACAAAATAAATTTGTCGCTATTTACAGGATTTCAAGTAAGCTGTAGAATTCCAGACCCTTCTTACTCCCGCCCTGCAATATTCTATAAGTACCATTGCTTTTTTGCTTAGTGGTAACTGACTGGGCAACAGCAGAAATGCTGTGTTTTTTCCTCTCCTTGTGCAGCTCCCCTGGATCTCTTTCAGTGGTCACGATGGGCCATTTTCCTAATGGATGAAAAGAAGCTTAAATTGTACTGGATGTTCTTTTTATGTGAATGAGCAGGGGAACTTATGCAGCATGCTTTCTTCTGCTTCCAAGTATTACTCAGCTCTGGGCCCCTCTCCTGCCTTTTAAGATTCTTGGTGCACTTTTCATTACAATGTTGCACCAACTGATGAGCAAATTGGATTTCAGTCATGGGAGCCACGTTGACCATTAACTCCAGTCCCATGGGCTACCCTCCGGAATCTTAGTGGCCGTGTGCTGTGTGGATCTCTTCCCTTCTCTTCTGAAGGATTGTTAATGCATTAATCTGTAGTCTAAGCAAACAAAGGCATGCAGTTCGTGATTTGCCTTGGGGAGGGGATTTCACAACATGCTCCAAACTGTGAAATGGAAGCCCCAGCATTTAGACCAATTCTCAGTCCAACTGGGTTTTCTTTTTTTTGTGTGTGTTGCTTCTGTCATCGCTGATCGAGTTCCATTTTATATGGAAAGCCCTTTCAGTCAACTCAGTGTGCCATACAAATAAATTGACTTGACTTGACTAGAAGCAGGGCTTTTAAATTGTTGTCGAACTGCCCTTGTCCTGCATTGACTTACTGAATGAATTACCCAGCTCAGCTGAACTGGTTGTTGGATATTAACTAACCACTTCTGGCTCCTGGTACCCCTTTGCGTGGTTAGTTGTACATTGGGTCTCTATTTATGGTGATTTTGTTGAAGATTACAGATACGATGGGATGATATGGTGATTTATAAGTCCGAACCTAGGCTCTTTTTGACCCCTCATCTTTCTGAGGCTGGAGTTTAGCACCAAAGCTGATTTCTTAAGGGAATTTGTTGGTCTGGCTCAGAAATGAGACTCCTGTCTTGCTGGGTATTTTCAGAAAGCCTTTAAGGCGCTGTGGTGTTTTGTGCATGTGCCCCTCAGTTTGGGTTATACCCCTCAGCATCGGGTGTCCTGGTGAGCACTCCAGGGGCAGAGGGGGAGGGAGGGAGAAGACTTAAGTTCAGAATTGTTTTTCTGGAATGTTCCTGGTCTTGACACATGCTCGCAGAGTCTGTTGCAGCTTTCTTCTGGGAAATGACTGCATTTTGGTGCCAGATTTGTTTAGGGGCTGCTCATTTAGTTTATGGTCTCCATACAAAAGAATGCGCCTGATTTGTTTTTCCCCTACATGCCATAAACAAAACTCGTAGGCTATGGATCAGGCAGGTGTGGGCGGGGTGTTTCTTAGCATGGATGTCTGATGGGGAGGGGGGGGCATCTTGCTTACAGAGAAGGCAGATAACTCTTGAAGGATGGCACTGTGGTCTGATGGGGACTTTGCGGGCGGCGTGGAGTCTCTCCCGGTGCAGGTCGGTCCCGTCTCTGCGCTATATTTAACCTCAGCCTGTCCTGTCTTGCAACACCGCCCGTGTTGCCTCACTTTGATCTGCGGTAGGAACTTTGTCCTCATGCGGCTGTTTTGTGTGGAGCTCTGCTTCATGGGATATTCACCCCTGTTTGTGGTCTCCCTTCTTTGTGTGTTTGACTGTGCTTCTTTAGTGTCCTTCGCAAAGAGCCTCATTTATTTATCAGCCCCGAGGCCCAGTTGGAAGGCTGCTTGTGCCTTTGGCCTGTGGAACTTCAGCCCATAAAGATGCTCTGCGCGGGGTCTCCCGCTGGCCAGCCCGGATGGTGTGGGGGCATCAGTGCCTTCAGTATCAGTTGAATTAGAGTGGTAGTGATGTAAGCTTCTAATGTAATGGAGTTTGGGGGGGTTGAGGACACCGTCAGATGTTCTCTCTATGAAATAGCTAAAATTGTTTGGCAGTACCGAAGTGCAAAATGCACCCCTTAAGTTAATATAAATACATCAGCATTGTACTGGTGTGTCAGAGCCATTACTTAGATCTTAAATAATCTTATTATTTAATCAGTTTCCATCATTTGGCGTGATACTGGATAGCTGGAGGACTTCCTGTGATGGCATGGCTCGAATGCCTTACTCGGTGCTGCAGTCAAACCCCACGTGGGACTTGAATCAGCCACCTTCCCGTACCGAGCAGATTCACATAAGCATCACAGTGTCAGGCAGGCAGCCTGGTGCGTCGGGCTTCACATGATGATTTGCACCTCTGTCTTTGCTACATCTTAATTTATTAGCGGCAGTTCATCTGAATGGCCTCAATCCACCATCTGGCTTTTGGAGGCAAAGTTTGATCGTGTTATGTTTTTTTCGAGAATGAGATTCTGGCCTGTAATCCCAGCCCCCGCCCCCACCCCCCCGCGCCTGGCGAAGCCCACTGTTTGTTTCTCCTCTGACCCTCATACTCCTGTGCCCTTGGACATAAACAAGGAGAGGCTGCCAGTCGTCTGGGGGGAAGGCAGCCATTAGCTGCAAAGCAACCCTGAGATTCCACTTCTGTACCCCACATAGCTTAGTATGCTGGGGTTGGTGGGGGGTTGTCCTCCTACATGTTTTTCCTCTACTTGTCAAACCAAGGCTACATGCACATTTGTAGAGTCAAGCTTGCACTGCCCTCGCCAGCCAGTGATATCAGCCTGCTGGAGATCAGCTGCCCTCGCCAGCCAGTGATATCAGCCTGCTGGAGATCAGCTGCAGAGCTTCCTCTGGAGCAGAGGAATTTCAGAGTGGCAGTTCGGGCTCCCTGCGTGGGGACGCGTCCCTGAATAAGCGTCTGTCCCTGCTGATAGCTCACTGCCCGCCCACTGATAAGCCCCTCACCCTACTGGGGGGCCAGGACCTGAGGGTGGAGAACGGCATACAGGTCTCTGTGACCGCTCCCACCTGCCGGCACTGGGGCCAGCTGGGCGTGTCTGTGACAGAAGCATTAGGACCTGAGGGCGGAGACGGCCGGGGCAGCGTGCGACTGAGGGCAGAGGAGTGAGGGTGGAGGTCGCTGGAGCTGCGCGGAAGACTGAGGGCAGAGGTCGCCCGGGGCGTGTGTGACAGTTGACCCTTTGTGTAACTGTCAGGTTATTTACAGCGTGTATCCCCCACCCCTCTTTCTAATTCCCAAAGCACAGGTGAGAGCAGGAATGCTGGTTTGGCCGGAGGGCGCCCCAGAAACCCCCCACCATGCTGTGGTGTGAGGGGCGGCTGAGTTACGATGGAGGCCATATTCAGTCAGTCATATTCAGGTCATGTGTCACTTTTCCCCCCTTTACAGGGCATAGTGCAGACAAGGCCATGACAAATGGAGAGGTGGCCCACAATCCACCTGCGGCGGTGGAGTCCAAGCAGGATGGTGGCGGCGACACGGAGCCAGGCGAGGACCCCAATGAGCAGGAAGTCATTGTGATCCAAGACACAGGATTTACTGTCAAGATCCAGGCTCCTGGGACGGAGCCCTTTGACCTCCAGGTACTACCTGTTCTCTCGTATGTGACTACTTAAGGCTCATCAGCTCACTATAGAGGCTCAGTGACTGCTTATAAAGGATTATTAGCTCAATATAAGAGCTCAGTGACTGTTATAAAGGCCCATTAACTTGCTATGAAGGCTCACTAACTCGCTATGAAAGCTCAGTGACTGTTATAAAGGCCCATTAACTTGCTATGAAGGCTCACTAACTCGCTATGAAGGCTCAGTGACTGCTTATAAAGGCTCATTAACTCGCTATATGGGTTCAGGAACTGCTTATGAAGGCTCATTAACTTGCTATGAAGGCTTAGTGACTGCTTATGAAGGCTCATTAACTCGCTATAAGGGTTCAGGGACTGCTTATGAAGGTTCTGTGAAAAGTCATGGTGCGGAGGAGGATGTCCAAGGCTCTTGGCCCCCCCTGTCCCCCAGGTGTCACCTCAGGAGATGGTTCAGGAGATCCACCAGGTGCTGATGGACCGTGAGGACACCTGCCACCGCACCTGCTTCTCCCTGCAGCTGGACGGCAATGTGCTGGACAACTTTGCTGAGCTCAAGTCCATCGAGGGCCTCCAGGAGGGCTCTGTGCTGAAGGTGGTTGAAGGTAAGGTGTCGGGGGGGGGGGGGCGACGGCAGCCACTGGGGGGTGCTTCTTGGGGTGCTGACCCGTCCACTACCCCCTCTCCCAGAACCATACACGGTGCGCGAGGCCCGAATCCACGTGCGACACATCCGGGACCTGCTGAAGAGCCTTGACCCCTCAGATGCCTACAACGGGGTGGACTGCAACTCCCTCTCCTTCCTGAGCGTCTTCACTGACGGGGACCTGGGAGGTGAGTGTGTGGGGGGCGGGGTCTGTCCCTCGTGGGGGGCGGGGTCTCTCCTTCGCAGTTTGAAGTGGGACTGATAGTTTGACCTGGTACAGTCAAACCTCCCTTATCCGGACCTCCAATATACGGGCACCTCCCTCTACCGGGCAGCACTAGGCAGGCGCATG
>JAODKM010000119.1:691292-706848 GCA_026780845.1 Petrocephalus sullivani
GGTGGACCCGCGGCTCGGGGGGGGCCCCCTGGCGGGGCTGGCCGGCGGGGGGCGTCCCCCCCCCCCCGGGGGCCCTTTCCCCCCCCCCC
The DNA here is from genome assembly GCA_026780845.1 of Petrocephalus sullivani. Classification (NCBI taxonomy): domain Eukaryota; kingdom Metazoa; phylum Chordata; class Actinopteri; order Osteoglossiformes; family Mormyridae; genus Petrocephalus; species Petrocephalus sullivani. The sequence continues at coordinate 691,382 of JAODKM010000119.1, forward strand.
CCCCCCCCCAGACTAAAAAGAGCGGGAAGCCCGGGCCGTTCCTGTTGTCAGGCTCCAGGGACAAAACCATCAAGATGTGGGACGTCAGCACCGGCATGTGCCTTATGACGCTGGTGAGTGGGCAGCCTGGGCAGCCTGGGCAGCGGGGCGGCTGTCTGAGCGGCGCGTGCCGTTCTGCCTGTAACCTGGCTGTCCCCTGCCCCTCAGGTCGGCCACGATAACTGGGTGCGTGGCGGGATGTTCCACCCTGGCGGGAAGTTCATCGTGAGCTGTGCCGACGACAAGACCCTCCGCATCTGGGACTACAAGAACAAGCGCTGCATGAAGACCCTCTGTGCCCACGAGCACTTCGTCACCTCTCTGGGTGAGCGAGCGCGCACGTGTGTCAGAGCAGACTGGCGCCCCTCTGGCTCAGTCTGGCCTGGCTCTCCCTGGAGCACGCTGGTGCCCTCAGCTCTTCTTTGGCAGCACTGCGCTTCTCCCTGTTCGCATGCGGCTGCAGGTCCCACCTGGGCCTTCCTAGATCCCAGCATGCTCTGGGGGGCTCTGTCAGGATCAAGGCTAAGGATCTCTCCAGGGTCGTTGCTGTATCGGTCTGATGTTCTTTGCTGCTGTTTTATAATGTGTGTTGAGTGCCCCCCCCTCCCTCCCATCCTAGTAAAGCAGGACTAAGAGCAAAATGTTGTGTGTGACGCTTTAGAGTTGTTTTTAAAGGGGCGGTTTCAGGTTCACAGGAGGTAGTTCTTGGTTATGCTTCCCTTATCTGACAGATAACGTAGTCGCCATTGTTCCCCAGCCGTACAGTTCTGCCTCATCATGCGGTTTGTGATCCAATTCCCCAAATGCTTTATCTCTGCTGATATCTAATTGTCTGTCTTCTCTCTCCCTCAGATTTCCACAAGACGGCTCCATATGTGGTGACAGGGAGTGTAGATCAAACAGTCAAAGTGTGGGAGTGCCGCTGATGATGTCACCTGCAGGACTTCCCTACCCCATGCTCCGCCCCTTCCGCCATTTCCTCTGGATGCACTCAGTTACCATGGTTACTATCCATCGAGCTCCGTTTAAATAACTATTGTCCTTTTATGTAAATTATTCTGGATGTAGATTGAGCTATTAAATGTTACACAAAAAAGTATTGCATGGTGAATCCAAAATTGTATACTGTAAATTTCCATAACATTGTTTAGAAGTACCATAGGTTTAACACAGGCTGGATGTTCAGCTAGCCTGACCAACTGAAGGTTGGTGTCATCTGGGTGAAAAGTAGGCCACTAAATCGATAATTTAATGACAGTGTCCTTCTCGTCAGATTTATTTTGTCTTTTTTAATTTAGGTTTTTCTTTTTTTTGTTTTTCTTCCACTGTCGTTGTCTCTTGGTGCCTCGCTTGGTGACCTTTTCGAGGGGGATAACAAAGTGAGAACTTTAATCCCTTGGTGCAGATTGGAATGTCTGTGAGGCTCGTTGTTGGAATACTCTGTGTGTGACATCACTTCTGAAGTGTGCTGACCATTCTCTTGTTGTGAAACTTGACGATGTATTAATGGACACCACTGAGAACGTGTTTCAGAACTGTTGTCATGAAACCGCGGGGAACGCACATTTGGGCTCTCGTCATGTCAATTCGGGCTGGGAGACGGCACACCTGGTTTCCAAGATTTAGACCAACTGTAATCTCCAGTGGCTTCTTTAGATAGCCGGTAGGCCAGGCAGGGTTTGGGCGAAATTGCTTTCCTCCGGCAAGTTTCAGATTTGCTGTAATGACATTGGCATAATTGAGAGCGATGCCTACACACTGTGCTCGCTGTAACGCTGGCACTCAGCCCCTCGTAAGCACTGGCCATCTTGGGCTTTCACTGTATCTTGGAACCTACAGCACTTAGGAATCTCCTCCTTTCCTTATCCAGTTGAATGTCCTGCCTTTATTTCTCCGTGGTCCCTCTTTTCTGTGCTGGTTCGGTTCGCTGAGATCACGTGTCCTATTCAGTCCAGCGCTGCCCGGCAGCATGGCCCTAGGCAGAGGCCGGAGTGGCCAGCTCGTGTTTGGCTAGCTAGTGTCAAATGTGCCGTTGGGTTCAGCCACAAGCATACATCATGACAAGGGTCCAAAGTGTCCACCCACAACGGTTGCCTATGTAAGGGGATGTGCAAAGATCTCTGCTGGAAGAATATGGAAAAGGGTAAAATTACATTGGAGAAAGAGTGGTTTTGTAAAAAAATAAATAAAAATATTTAAGAAAAATATATACATTCACTGCACTTATCCTTAATGATAAGGAGCAAATCTTTGACCAACAGGTTTTTAAAATGGATTTAGCACCAAAAAGGTGATTTAAGACTTGGCTTGTGCCCCCAAGCAGCCTGCTTTTGGGGGAGAGTGTTCTGCCTGCCTGGGATGAGGGCTTCAGCAGACAGCCTCAGTTTGGGTGGGCGGGCAGAGGTGAGGGCTCTCCCTGGGCGTAGCCCCCGAGTCCTGGTAGGCCCACAAGCAGCCCTCCTGGATTGAGCTGATCTAGTTTGGCTAATGAAGATTAGAAAGATTGGTTTAGATCAAATGTCGTTACTGGCATATTCACTACTCTGAAATTCCCTGTCATTGAGTTGACAGAGGAAACGATTCCAATCAACTTGCACATCCCTGCTCTTGGTAAATCTTTGGTCATGCCTGGCCGAGGATTTAAGCAATCGAAAATGAAGCGCGTATGCCGATACCATTTTAATTAGCCTTTTCATTAAATTGCAATTATATAATAAAGAATTCCACTGCTTAACCAACCTATTATCTCGCGCTTTTGCTGACTTTTTCCTGTGGTGTGTACTGAATGTACCTGCTACTAAGAATCCGATAGTGGCTAGTATGAGAACTGTAATTGTCAACGTTTTGTACCGCTGCGTGATCCAATCCTGGGCCTTGAGCTTTCGGGTGAGGGTGTGGTGGGCGGGGCCAAGCAATTGGCAGGCCCATTCTCTGATGGGTGGAGCCTCCCGCATTCTTCTGCTGCCTACACTTTAACGCACACCGTTATTCTGCTGCAAAATATTTAACAGCTTGTATTGAAACGTGTCCTCTTGGTGTGCACTTCTAGTCTTAAGCGATGACAGAAAATGGCCCCGTGCCCAGGCGCCCCCCCCCCCGATTGGTCGGCCGGCCGGCATGCAAACTGCAGCCAGCTCAGCGTGATGGTAGAGATTGACTTGTGTTGCTGTGCAATGGAGGACACGCATCCTGTGAGAACTGACTCCTCCACGTTCATTGCTGTTGGGATTGTGGCAGACCGGATGCTTCATTGGGGCCCCCCAAGCAGACACCATCTATGCCTCCTTCACTGTCCCCATATGTAGCGAGTGGCCGCTCCCCATGGTGCCACTCAGACCAGTACTCCATTCTTGTCCAGTTTTTCCTTGTTCCCAGTCCCTCTGAACGAATGCGAAGGGATTTGGATCAGTTTTTTGCCTGGGATCTGCACTAACAGGCCAGGTGCCCTCAGTTTTATAGGACAAAAATAAAAAACCAGCCAAATGGTTTTATGTCTTGATGAAAATATCCTCTGTGAATTATGGAATTAAGCCAAAAATGGACTAATAGGAAATGGTTCCACTATTTTGCCTAGTTTCCTCCTTCGTCCTAAGCGGTGGTGTCCGCGCCTTGTCGCTTGGTGGAGCACACAGTCATGTTCCCCTAACCCTGGTTTCCACGGGGAAGATGTCAGAAATTCACATGCACGTCGCTGCTCAAATTTCTACGTCAGAGCCGAAAAAACATGAATGGGACTTTCCTGAATTGCCCGTGCAGACCTGAGAGGAAGAGGATGTTTGGAAGAAGGCTGTTTCCTTCCCCTCTCCGTCCTCTCCCGTCACATCTTTTCTCGCGGAACACTTGAAGCGCTGTGATGGGTGCGGAGAGAATCACTCTTGCTATTGGCTGGTCCCAAGCAATCCCTGTGTTAGGCTTGCCGGAGGACGGGCCGTCTCAGGACGGCCAGGCGGGCGGATGGACGTCGGCCTGTCCCCTGTCCCCGGGGCATTCGTCCAGCCCGCCAGTACATCAGTCTCATACATCTGCATTTGTGAATAGATTGAGGGCTTCGGATTTTTGCTTTTATGGTGTCACTTGGTCACATACAGCAGATTGTTAACAATATATCTGGATGTCATTGTTTGCAACATAATTAAAAAGAAAAAAAAAACTAAATTTGTGTTACTGGTGTGTTTGATTGTCTGATCTCTAAGTGGTATTCAAATTTATTCGTAAAGCAACATTAATTTTAATTTTCACATTCCAGTTCTTGACATGGGAATGGAATGCCATTTTACACTAATACATTAATATATTTAAATTGCTTTAAAGTTATTCATATTGCCATTATTTGCATAAGCTGCCATTCTTGAAAGAATTTCCAGTGTGATTTTAATTATCAGTATGAGCCTTCCTATGTATGCCTTCTGGGCTGTTAGTGGAGCCTACAGTATTGGCCCGTCCACAGTTATCTACACTGTCATGTGGTGCACCTTGTGTATATACTTTGGGTGGGGGGGGGGTGCAGCGAGGTATTTCTGAGCTGAAATGCACCTGAGAGAATTGCCACGCGTAACACCAGTCTTGGCCATTTCTTGCATCATTTAGCTCATTCAGCAAGAAGTTTCTAGGTTTTCACCATTTTCACATCACATTAACACCTCTCCCTTTGTTAATATTTAACAATCAGAATTCTATGAGGAAGATGACGCTGGATGTATTCCGGAACCGGTCCATTATCCTACTCGTCACATGCAGGTCTTTATCTTATGGTTTTTTGGCATAAACTGGTCATGGGAGATCCGTGGTCCGGTCTCCTGCGATCCCATTCCCCCTTCTCTGCTTTTCCGATCCTGTGACTTCTTTGAACGCACTCTGACTTCACATTTATCTGAATTTATTTCCCCTGATAAGGCAAATTACCCATTAAGGTGGTAATAATTTCTTTGTCTTTGAGCAATGGTTAAAAATAAATAATAAATCTTAGGCTACAGCGACGACAGATTGATGATAATCCTCCTGTGTCTGGCTGTAATGATGCACCACCCCATTTTTATCGGCCCTTAATAAATTCGCAACGTTGCAGTGCAGCTCCTTGCCGATACAGGATGCATTTGAAGACGCGTATGTACGCCGAGCAGGCCTCCTGCACAAAGGGAAACCTCGCAGCGTTCAGCAGCAAGGATGGAGGAGCTCAAATTGATTGGTGGTTTAATGGCCTTTCGTACAGTATGTATGTATGCATGTCGCCTTGGAGACCTGTACGCTGAGGGAGTGCAGAGGAGCAGGGTCCCGTTTGAGCTTATTTCTGAGGGATTTATGCAACATTTACTTTTCTCTTTACTTGATGGATGAATGAAGTCTAATCTAGCCTCTTAATGTGTGGTGTTGCGGGGAACCTTATCAATGCCACAGGTTAGAAGGCAGATGAGGTGCGCGCAGTGGTTGTAGCACATTGATAGGTTCCCATGAAGGCTGCGTAGGTGGGTTCCAGCTGAGGGTGGATGTCTCGTTACTGCTCCATGGCTGCTGGGCGCTGTCCAGGCATCCGCTGGTATCTGTCATTTCGCAGGTTTGCAGTTAATTGTCAGGTTTAAGTGAACCCTGACAATTAACTGGTGAGGTGAACCAGGTTTTTCTGAGTAGGGAAATCCCCAAAACGTGCTGGACCTCCAGGACCGCAATTGCCCACTCCTGATCTAGACCCTTTGTTTCGGCACCAATGTGCCAAGGGGACAGCTCCTGAGATCAACAACCCCAGAGGGCTTATTAAAGTGTCCATCCTGTTGAGGTTTCAGCCGTGATTCAGGGACTTGGCTCCCGCTGGGACGGTCAATAATCCACAGGGTGGTGCTGCTCTGCAGCCAGCGGGAGTTAGATGAGGGCTGGGCAGTCGGACCGTCTGTGATGCCGTGTAATCATAAGAATCATAAGAACTCTGTGTCCAGCCCACCGTACCTCAGGTCCCAGGGAAACCAGCACTTTTTTTTTTTTCTGGTGGCTTGTAAAAGTGCACCTGAAAAGAATCAAGAGCCACATGCCACTCGCATGTTTTTTTTTTTTTGTTTCTTGGGTGCTTTTTCTCTGATAATGTGATTTTACACACCTATTTATACACCTCAGTTGTTTTGTTGGGTCAGCTGAACCTGCCTGATGATCTGCTGGCTGGTTCATATGTGCTGCTCTCCCTGCTCGGGATTAGAGGTGAGAATACGGACGCCAAGCGGTGGACATGTGGCGCGCTGCCTGCTGTCATCCTGATCCGGGAAATGAAAACGTGGCTTATTGCGAGTCGAGAGCATATCCATGGAAGCGACTGAGATGTTTTGGAGAGACCTCTGAGGTAATAAGCCTGGTAATTTGGGGTTATTAAAATGCTTCTCTCTCCATCCTGGCTGCTGTGGTATTATCTCCTGTAATGGCCCCTCAGGGCAGACAGCTCGGGTGTTTTCATTTCCTGCTCACATTGGCAGTGTGATGCCTGCCGTGCCTTTCCCAGCCGGCCGCCTCCTCTGCCGCCACAGACGGCTCCAGCAGAATGGCTGCAGGCGGCCTCATTAATCGCAGAGCGCGTGCGAAAGGGCCGCGAGACGGGCTGCACCTCCGCGGCCCCCCCCAGCACCGCAGTGTGTTTGGGGCCCTCGTGCTGGCATGGCCGCGGGCTGGGTGAATGGTGATTCCCGAGACCTGAAACCCTGCAGGAGATCAGCTGGGCCCAGCACTGACCCACATTCCTCAGGATGGTGGGGGTGGAGATCTTAACATTGAGCTCACACACAGAAGAGCCAAGAAAAATCTGAGACATTTAAAATACACACACAGCTCCCAATGTGATAGAAATGCATAAAGATATTCATATAAAGTATATTTACACCCACAGAAAGAAACTCTGTTTTGATTTTGCTCCTTCATCTGACGTCCTGAGTGATGAGTTACATTAGCGTGTCCGTCTGTCTACTCACCGCATTGTGAGAACCAGATCAGAGCTGTAATCGGGCCTAAAAAGTTAGCCCCGACAAGGCCCGAGCCCGTGTAAAATTATAGAAGTTAAGCCTGAACCCGCGATTGCGATTTTTTAAAAACTCTGTTCAGTATTGACTATATGTGTATGAAAAACTAATTGAGCACAACCGTACATTGACATCTGGACTGCGCTCAGCAGCGGAACCGATATTTTTCCACGAATGTGCCGTTTTCCTTGAGTTTCACGTGTCCGTGTTTGTGGGCGTATACGCAGTCACTTTGGGCCACTTCTGATTGGTGAGCATGACTGGACGCGAGGAGCACGGCACTTCTGATTGGTGAGACTGACTGTCACACAAGGAGGATGAAATGAATTTGTACAACTATTCTTACGACAATTTTAAACCCTGGGTCAGACGTGCTGTATTATGCATAATGTGAAATCGATAAATCGCTCAGCCCTAGCGCTCATTTACCGCGCAAGCCGGAGCGAAATTAAGCCCGAATCCGTCGGATCAGGCAAAGATCTTCAACTCTAAAGCAGATGTCCCCATGATGTAGCAAAACCTGTAACTTCTTAACTTGTGGGGACATTTTTAAGGTCCCCATAAAAATCTGTGACTGCAATCAAAAAACTAAAAATGCCTGAAGTCCTGTATTTTGTTTGGTTACTTCTGGTTAAGGTTAGGGCTGGGTAGGAGTTACAGGTGTCATAGCTGGGATTAGGGGTATGCCCATAGAAATGAAGTCCTGATAGAGATATGAATACAAACATGGGTGTGTGTGTCTGTGTAACCTCAACAGAAAGGTGCTCACATACAAACAAACACGGTCTCACTCGCACCCAAACAGAGAAATATACAAAGTCAAATGAAACAGGCCCGCCGAAGCGCACCCACGCAAACGCTCTGTAGACATTTGCTCGTCTCTGCGCAGGGAGACCCGTCTCGCAGCCTGGCATGTGCACTGCTCGAGAGCCTCATGAAAGGGATGCACTCCAATTATGCATCGAGCCAGTGAAGAGCCGCCATCCGAATCCTCTCAGTCCCGCGCCGCAATTTCCTGGCGGGGTGGATGCTGTGGGCATGGGGCTGCGGGGGTGGGTGGGGGCTTTTCGGACTGGTGAGATTTGGTAATTATCACCCGGGGATGTAAGAGACGCTTCACCCAACTCTCTCAACTAGGGTATTTTACACAGAGCAAAACCTCCATTTTCTCTGGGATTCCTCTATAGACGCCAGATGGGTCCAATCTGCTAACCCCCCCCCCCCCCCCAGTCCTCTCCATCTAACCCGAAACAGAAGGTGAATTCTTTTATGGGTGTCTGGCTCTGTTTGCTCCTAGACTGCCAAAGAAAAGGCACACATTGTGGGCCTCAGACTGGCCGCCCTCATATTCCACACAGGCGATCTGCCGAGGGCTCCTTCCCGTCGGCATGGGGCCGTGGGGTTCCCGCCACTGGCCTCCAAAAGTCACTCGGCCCCCAGGTTACCTTTGCAAGAATTTTTCTGTGGAATTACTGAGTTTTGGAAATTGTAAAGGTTCTTTGTTGGAGTACATGTGGGGTGAGTTTCGGTTCCCAAAACACATGATGAGGAAGCCTGACCGAAAAATGGACTGAGTGAATTTTGGAAATTTGCTGTTCCGTTGAGCTGGGGTATGTTCCGTGTGCCTGGATCTGCGGTTCTCCTTATTGTTCTAGATGCCTCCTGAACAAACTTCTAGAAGAGTCTGTTTGCTGTGCCTTCGATATGCCCCTGTAACACTTAACCAGTCACTGTGGGGCAGAAAATGGGGCTGAGATATGTGCCGCTTATCCATGTCTACTGACGGCTTTCTTCCATTGCTGTATTCTGCCCGTACTTGCACCCGAGGCCGTCTGGTGTACACCCCCCGTCCCCCTTCACCGTGTTTCTGACCCCCCACCCCCCCTCTGCTGAATGCAACAAGTTTGTCCGTTGGCTTGATGACCGGCACTCATCTGGAACCGGCTGGCAGGACTTGGATTAGACAACCTGCGTGTCTGTGATGGGTGACAAGTGACCTGTCTCTAAGCGCCGGGCCGCGGGGCTCAGGTGCGTTTGAAGCTGGCGGCTGCGTCTTTGCGCTAATCCCCCGGGTGTGTCCTCAGATGGCAGCGTCACACCCCTGTCACTGTGCTCCGCTTAGGCTTTGTGGTGACAGTTGGGGTCCTGCAGGAAGTGGCTTGGGGACCCACTGGGGGCATGCATTTGTGACCTGAGAGGTCCATAGGTGTATATGTGTGTGTGCATGTGTGTGTATGCGAGGCATCGCTGGGTCCTGGGGTAATGGTCTGAGGGCCTTCTGATGAGGGACGCCTTTCTGTGTACCCACCTCCCTCCAATGGTCCGAGGGCCTTCTGATGAGGGACGCCTTTCCGTGTACCCACCTCTCTCCAATGGTCCGAGGGCCTTCTGACGAGGGACGCCTTTCCGTGTACCCACCTCCCTCCAGTGGTCCGAGGGCCTTCTGACGAGGGACGCCTTTCCGTGTACCCACCTCCCTCCAGTGGTCCGAGGGCCTTCTGATGAGGGACGCCTTTCCGTGTACCCACCTCCCTCCAATGGTCCGAGGGCCTTCTGATGAGGGACGCCTTTCCGTGTACCCACCTCCTTCCAGCACATGTGCGATTCTGCAGTGCTATTTTGTCAGAAGGGAGCAAATTGCACGGTGCTCACGCCAGTGAGCTCAGACATGTCTCATCTTTCCAGAAGGGTTGGCACGTGCACGCTTGGGGGGGGAAGGGGGTGCACGTGTTACAGGGAGCTGTTTAATCGGATTGATGTCCGCAGCAGGTGTGGGTCAAAGCCCACAATTACCATCCGGCGTGGAGATGGATGGCCCCGCCCACTCGCCAGCATTCTGACTCCGCACAGCTGGAGCTGCCGCGACCACGGTGCCGTGTTTCTGTGCCTCCTTAATCAAATCACTGCCAGCGCTTTGCATTCGGCAGACGAGGGGACTGGCAGACGAGTGCCGATCTGCCGCCTTACGGCACGCTTACATTATGATTGCATTCGGTTACTCAGCTGATGCTGCTATGTTTATTTCAAACAGGATGGCTATTCAGGCTGATATGCTCTGGACAAATTCAGATGAAATCTCTCTCAGGAGTATTACAGCAAATCCCCTTCTGAGATCTGAGCCTGCAGGTCACCAGAGGAGAGAAAGATTAAATATAAACAACTCTGAGGATCCAAAGCCTGGGTGCTTTGAAGGTGTTTGCCCCGCATCACTGTGTTGTGCCTCTGTAGGGTTCCTGCCTGGGCTGTCTGGGGCTACCTGAGGCCTGGACTGACAAAGACTGCTATAGAAGGCACAGGAACGTGAGGAATTTGGGGGCTGGTGGTTGTAAGTATCTCATTAGGTATTTAGGGAATTAGGCTGATGGACAATCTGTCAGAGAAGAGCAGGAATCTGTCGCCATGGTGAGAAGAGGCTCTCCCTCCTTCTCTCTTTCTCTCCCTCCTCCTCCCTCCCTCCCTCTCCCTCACTCTCCCCCTCTCCCTCTCTCTCATCTCTCAATCTGCCTCTCCCTCTCTATTCCCCCCTCTCTCTCCCCCTCACTCCTCTCTCTCCCTATTCCTCCCTCTCTTTCTCTCCCTCTCTCTCCCTCTCTATCCCCCCCCCTCTCTCCCTGTGTTGCGTCCCAGAGGAAGAACGAGACAGAAGATTCAGGCCTCAGCTGTCAGAAGTGGAAAAGATGGGATTAGGGAGCATGAACCAGAGAAATCGGGGGCTCTGCTAGTGTCGGCCAGCACAGAGGGTGGCATTAAAAATTAAAGTTGTGTTGGGAGGTGGGGGGGACTGCATGTGACATTTAATGCTCACTTCCATGTCTGTGAGTGTGGAATCCATACCAGCCCCCTTTAATATATTCCACATTAATCTCCACACTTGTCTCCACTTGACTTTCTTTATTAGCAGAGGAAGTCATCCTGGACGAGAGCTGAGTGGGGTGTGGGAGGGGTGACATTTCAGGGGGGGCTTCAGTTCCTCTACAAGGTGATGACTGCCTCCTTCCAGAATCTGTTTCTGGTCGCTGTGGTGAGTAAGGGCTGGCTGAGAACAAATCACAGTGTTTTCTTAAACATACAGCTGGCCTTAGCGAGTGCTCTCATATGAAATAGGTCGCTAAATATGATAAGTATGATTATTACTGCCAGGAAAGCGGGAAATTCTATTTGAATTGAAAGTGGTGGAACTGGGGGTTGGGCTGCAGCCAGGATGTGCCCAATCTCCAGGGACAGGCTCCGGGCCTTCCTGTGGCGCTGGCTCACAGATGGAGGAATGGATGGGCTCCGCACTTAAGGTTCTAGGTGAGGTTCTGGGTACGGTTCTGGGTTAGATTCTGGGTGCGGTTCTGAGTGAGGTTCAGGGTATGGTTCTAGGTGAGGTTCAGGGTGCAGTTCTGGATATGGTTCTGGGTGAGGTTCAGGGTGCGGTCTCCTCGGGGCCGGGGGCCAGGTTTGCCCCCCTACCACACAGCCTGCCTGTCCCCTTGTGGCTGTGTGACCGTCTGCGCCGTCTCTGTTCTGCTCGGCCGTCATGGCTGACTGCTCCTCCATGCTCTGCCCCCCCGGCCCGCCCGATCTTTTGCCCTCTTTCCTCACTTCTTTCGGCTCCCTTTCTCCTGCCTCCCTCCCTCTTCTGATCAGTTCTTTCAGCTTTGATTTTGCCCCCTGCACCCATCAGCTCCCCTCCCTGCTGGTGCTGACGGTCCCCACCCCCTCTGCCGTGTATCAGAAGCAGGTCTTGCTCTCCAGCTGGGTCTTACCTGCAGCGAGCTCCTTCTGGGGGGCTGCACCTCGTTTCCCTGTAATTGTTTGCTCCCTGGCTGTGATATCTGATCGGCAGAGATAACGAGCTTGACTGGCCGTGTTTTAGACCCACCACTTCACATCACTCAGCCTGTCAATCTGTCCCCCCCCGCCCCGCCCTTCATCATGTCTGTCACAGCCGCCTGCCCCCTCCCCCGTTTTCCCACAAAGGCTTGGCTGGTACCTGCTGAGGGTGAATGCCACCTCTTAGCAACCACACACATGTGGGGCCCCGCGGTGACACGGCAACCCAGCCACACAGCCCCCCATCTCCCAAAGACTCCATCCTGCCCAATGCAGATCAGAACCTGGTGATCCACCTCGACACCCAACTCCTGCTGCTTGGGCAGCATATCCTGATTGGTAGATGGTTACCGTGGAGACGGCGCATGGTGCTGCTCTAGGGTGTGCCGCCACGCTCTGCCTGGGATGAGCGCGCCGTCTCCTCAGCCTCTGAGAGACCAATCAGGGTCTAAAAATAGAGGGCAGGTCAGCGGTGCATCCTGCTGGCTGGGGCAGAAGCTCAGCACGGGGAATATCAGCTCTCCTTACCCAGAATCCACCTGCAAGAAATCGCTCACCCGGCTGCTGTCGTTTTAGACCCCATGGCTATGCAGCCTGAAAGCTTCTTATAATGCGAGTGACTTATTATACCAGATAACTTAATTACCTTTATGACCATTCATGCTGGAGTGGAGCAATCACTGTAGTCCAATAGTAAAGATGCAATGTTTGCGAGTGGGTGAAGAGGAGAACCTGACTGTTCGAACAATGTCTGAAATGGAGCAGGGCAAGGGGGGGCCATAGCCTGGCTCACTGCCCACTGACATTTGTCAAGAGGAGGCCTGACACCATCATGTTTGGAGTATATGTTTTGTAGGTGGTTCTCCCAGATGTCATGCTGTTTTCTGTGAGGTCTCACAGATTGATATTGCCTTCATATGTGGGGGCGTGGCCCACATATGACCCAATCTTCATTATTTAGTTTGCTCTGCAGTGTCTACAAAGCAATGGTATCTATCATCTGAGTAGGTGGAGTGTGGCAGTGTTTGTCTTTGATCTTTATCTTATACCCACTGCCACCGTTCCCTGAGAGACTTGAGGAGAGGAAGGGACACCCCTCGTCGTCCATCTTCCGGCCGTCGGTGGGCCTGTCGAAACTCAAGTGCTTGCAAGGTGCCAGACACAAAAATTATCAATAAGCCCCTAATTACACCCGCAGAGGCGTGAACGCATCGAGATGCTCTAATTACACCCAGCTTTGCTTTGCTTGTTTTTTGGAGGGGGGATATCTCGTCTTTTTATGCTAAATCGTGATTTCAGGGTTGTTAAAATTCATTAGACATATAGGGGTGGAATTAGAGGCACTGGAAATGAGGGCGGTGATCACAATTAACGATGACGTGCAAATTGATGGGCTGTGCTACACACCAGCACTTTGTCATTAAGGGAGCCGCGTGATAAGCAGTAACGAGGTAAATCCGGAGAGGCTCCCCCGTCACCCGTGGAGTGGCGTGAGGGGGGGATGGCCCAGTGGGACAGAAGTGAGTTGATGACGTTGAGGAGCCTCCCTGGCCCCTGGTAGAGGGCCGCCTTGTTCCCTTCTCTGGACCCCCCCCAAACTAAGAGCATGGACTCGACACTGGTTTCCTTTGAAGAGAAGTGACATGTGTGGCAGTGTGTAGGGGTGCGGCTATCCACTAGCAGGGTCTGGGCCCTGTGAGGAAGTGGGCTAGTGATGATGGCTGATCCATCAGGATAAAGCAAGGACTGATGTCACTGTCAGACCTGCAGACCTATTCATGGGATCCAGGGACATTATCAGTGATCATTTATTTCTTCCAAGGGTAGGAAACCTAATACTGATGCAATCCTGCTGGCGTCAGAGCTAGCACTATGCTAATGCGATCCTGCTGGCGTCAGAGCTAGCACCATGCTAATGCGATCCTGCTGGCGTCAGAGCTAGCACCATGCTAATGCGATCCTGATGACGTCAGAGCTAGCACCATGCTAATGCGATCCTGCTGGCATCAGAGCTAGCACAACGCTAATGCGATCCTGCTGGCATCAGAGCTAGCACCACGCTATTGCGATCCTGCTGGCGTCAGAGCTAGCACCACGCTATTGCGATCCTGCTGGCGTCAGAGCTAGCACTATGCTAATGCGATACTGATGACGTCAGAGCTAACACCATGCTAATGCGATCCTGATTACGTCAGAGCAAGCACCATGCTAATGCGATCCTGCTGGCGTCAGAGCTAGCACCACGCTAATGTGATCCTGATGACGTCAGAGCTAGCACCACGCTAATGTGATCCTGATGACGTCAGAGCTAACACCATGCTAATGCGATCCTGATTACGTCAGAGCAAGCACCACGCTAATGCGATCCTGCTGGCATCCGAGCTAGCACCCCAGCCATAACCGCACCGTCAAGGTGCTTCTAACTAGCAGGACCGGAAGTGTGACTGACCTGAGCTAAGCACCACCGTCTGACTGTTCGCACAGAGAAACCAGTGATCTGCATCAAACAACATGGAATATCTGAAAAAAACGCATATTCTCTATATTATTAATTATTAGTAGTTTTGCACATCGTGATGTATTAATGCATTTCCAATAACTTGGAACTCGAATGTTTCCAGCCTCCTACTTAGAAAAAGTATGAATGGATTTGTAATGCAAATTTACACAAGCAAATGCTAATTCTGCTAGCGTTTAATGCTAACAGACATGCTAGTGAAAATTAGCACACAGTAAAAAACAAAGAAGAAAAGTCGCACATAGTAAATCATGTGCACCACATGGACAGTTAGTAAGTATCTCTTCTGTTTCACGCCACTGCTGCTCTGCAAGCCCTTTTGGCACCTTTGCAGTGCCTTTCCCAGGCCGCTCCTTTCGAGTTCTGGCACCTTTGCAGAATAAGCACTGCCTACGGGTTTCACCCATCGCCACTGATGCTCGCCTCATGTTGTATCAAATAAGGGAAGAATTTCCCCTGTGTGTATGGATTTACTGGGGCACTTCAGAAAGGTCCCCGACCAGCCTTCATGTGAATCCTGGGCCTGGTCTTCCGCACTAGTGGCTGATGTTTGATATGAGGCTTCACTTTGACCCCAACTTTAACGTGCTGTTTATCAGTGGGGTTAGTTGTCTGTTGACACTTCCGGTATTTGTGCTTCCCGCAGATGCTACATGTTATATTGCTTTCCAACCCTGGTCTCTGTCTTTCGTCGGAGGGGAACTCGAGGACCTCTCAGCAACCCCCCCCGCCCCCCCCGCCCCCCCGTCACGGGTGGGTAGGTTACATAGTCAATGGGGGGGCGGAGTTTATGAAGCATCTCATGTGTGACACCCCACAACTCCGCTGAAAGAATCCCTCTGTACCAGGCTGAGAGGAACCTGTAACTGAGCATCAGTTGCTGCCTGTGGGGGGGGCCTTTGCCCCCATGCAGCCAGAAGCAACGGGCCGCTCCCAAAAATGGAGCCGTCTCTTAAAGTGTGAACCCCGGTGTTTGGTGACAGATTCGGGGCAGTGTCACCAATGAGAAGCTCAGATGCACCCCCCCCCCCCCCCCGCCCCCCCCCCTCCCCTCCCCCCCCATCTCCCCCCCCCCCTCCCCAGGCCGCCACCCTCCTACCGCA
>JAODKM010000119.1:718261-730487 GCA_026780845.1 Petrocephalus sullivani
AGTGTATATCAATGTATTTTACACCCATGTAAAGCGCCCTGGGACAACCCTGTTGTGAAGGGCGCTATATAAAAATAAATTAATAAATACATAAACTGATATGCTTAAGCTCACTGGGGGCAGAGGCATAGCTGGTGGAGGGAGTTTGTGTGGGTTTGTGTTTTGCGATGGCTTGAGTGCCCTGCCACATGGGTCCTGGGCCAGCAGTACCGGTGATGTTTTCTTCCATTTTCTGTTCGTATCTGTGCTTTGCTCTTTTGGTGACTTGTGCTCGATGCAATCGCACTGCCAGGTCTAAAAGCAGAACCTCGCTGCTCACGCAGGGCTTCTGATTGGGACATGTCTCTTTGTTTATGTAAGGACGTGGTCAGTCTCTGCCTTGTGGGGGAGGGTAATTGTTTAGTCAGTCTCAGTAATACTAGTGTAAGTGTAATCTAAAGTGTGCCCCCCTCTGGTGGGTCAGGGGATGTTATTTAGGAAGTTTAGGAAGCACACCTCTCAGGTTGAATAAGATAAAGGCTTCGTATGGCTGTGCATTTTGCCGATTTGATTGGCCCTGTGTAGTTCTTGCACGGTTAGCCTAGCATTAGCGTTTGGGGGCATGTCAAGTGCAAGCACAACAGTTGTAAGCTCCCTGGGTGGGTATTAGGGTCTATGTTTAATCATCGGATATTCCTGGTAACAGAGTATGTGCATCGTGTTTCACTAATGTAGATAGATCACCACCAGGGTTTTACTGGTGTCAGGAGCGGCTCTGTTGTCTCTGGAGACGCCGAGTCCAGGCAGCTCAGTGTTTTTGGCTATGTTGTCGTTAAGCCATGTTTTCATGAAAATCGTGACGTTGCATTCCGGAAACCTTCTCTGTGATGTCAGCCAAAGTCATAGCTCGTGCATTTCGTTCGCCGGAGTGTGCATCAGTGTGGAAGGTGTCTGGCATTGCGAGCCGGCGCGGGTTAGCCCACCTGCCCCCCCCCCCAGCACCGACGTCTCTGCTTCAGAATACCTGCAGCAATAGCTGGCAATTTATGCCAGCAGTCTCCGGGAATTCAGAGCTTAGAAACGAGTCAGATGTACACTCTGTAGGTGGGTATTTAAAGTGAATGGGCTTGTCGGGTGTGTAACAGGACTTGGGAGTGCTAGGTAGACTAATTTGCAAAATGGGGGCAGACGCCAGTCCTTGCTGAGGGGCAGAGTGTGGCTCACCGAGCTAAGCCAATGTGCCTGTGATCCGAAGTCAGTGGGCCCCACAGAGATCAATGGGCCCTTGAGCAAGGCCCTTAACCCCCAGCTCTCTGGGCGCCATGCGAGGTGGCTGCCCTTCACAGCCAAGCTGGCTCTCATGCTCTCTCCTTGTCAGTCATTGTACTTCTGCTGAAGAGCCTGTGAGCAGTGAGGAAGGTGGAGCAAATGGCTGTGTGAGGGTCAGGCCGTCTCCCGCGACCGTAAGCCAGGCCACTGGTCAGGCCGTCTCCCACGACCGTAAGCCAGGCCGCCGGTCAGGCCGTCTCCCGCGACCGTAAGCCAGGCCGCCGGTCAGGCCGTCTCCCGCGACAATAAGTCAGGCCGCCGGTCTGGCAGTCTCCTGCCACCGCAAGCCAGGCCGTCTCCCGCCACCGCAAGCCAGGCCGCCGGTCAGGCCATCTCCCGCACCGTAAGCCAGGCCGCCGGCCAGGTCGTCTCCGTAAGCCAGGCCGCCGGTCAGGCCGTCTCCCGCCACCGTAAGCGAGGCCGCCAGTCAGGCCGTCTCCCGCCACCGTAAGCCAGGCCGCCGGTCAGGCCTTCTCCCACCACCGTAAGCCAGGCCGCCGGTCAGGCCATAAGCCAGGCTGCCGGTCAGGCCGTCTCCCGTGACCGTAAGCCAGACTGTCGCTCAGGCCATAAGCCAGACCGTCGCTCAGGCCATAAGCCAGACCGTCGCTCAGGCCATAAGCCAGGCCGCCTCCCGCCACCGTAAGCCAGGCCGCCGGTCAGGCCGTCTCCCGTGACCGTAAGGCAGACCACCGCTCAGGCCATAAGCCAGGCCACCGTAAGCCAGGCCGCCGGTCAGGCCGTCTCCTGCCACCGTAAGCCAGGCCGCCGGTCAGGCCGTCTCCTGCTACCGTAAGCCAGGCCGCCGGTCAGGCTGTCTCCCGCCACCGTAAGCCAGGCCGCCGGTCAGGCCGTCTCCCGCCACCGTAAGCCAGGCCGCCGGCAACCTCGCTGATGGGAAGTAGACTGCTTCTATCCTCTGTTATTCGCTGCTTTCCCACCCTCTGCCCATAGCTGTTCAGACCAGCGGTTCATCTTTATCTCACCTCAGTCCTCTTAAAGGTCTTGGTCTGGCTTGTCTTTACAGGCTGTCAGCTGACTGGCAGTGAAATTGGGTCATGGCAGCGTATGTGTACCCACCCCGCCTTCTCCGTCAGGCAGTGGGGGGGTAGGCTGGCTGTGTCTGAAGGGGGAGGGGGGAGGAGCCATGCAGCCCCAGAGCCCTGGATGTGATCTTCATTGGCTGAGTGCCTGAGGAAGGCTCTCAGGAGTGGCTCTGAGAAGTCTGTTGCAGTATGACTTACCAGAAGTGGGCTGGTCTCTACTGCATGCTCAAGTGTGTCAGGTTGGGGGTGGGGCTAGAGGACAAGCTGAGGAGGGGGTGGAGCCCGGTCCGCATGACCCAAGAGGAAACTTAAATCCCTCAGGGTGGTAAGAGAACACGCACACCCCCGTCACGCTTTTCTGCAAGGTTCCTAGGCTCAGATGGCCCGCTTTGTGGCACCCATTCTGAGAGGGGCTCTCTATCCGCGGAAACAGCTGCTTTATCTGGGGCTCATGTCTGCGCCAGCGTGTTATTTAAAGGGCCGCTTAAAGTTCGCCCCCATCTGCATGTTGGCTGGCTGCCATGGCGTACGGAGATAGCTGCGGCTGGCATGTCTGGGGGTGTGAGCGAGCCGTCCGTGCCCCGCCCCCGTCCGTGCCCCGCCCCCGTCCATGCCTTACGGTCACGCCACGGGGCTTTTCCATCAGCACGAGTTTGTGGGGAGTTGGTGCGGCACTACAGCTGGTGCTTCCGCGTCTGACCGTATGACAACGGCTCCCTTTGGCTAGCGTTCGTACCGCGTGACGGGTCAGCGGGTCCTAGGGCCCGGCGCTCACCACTGCCGGCTGCTGTGTTCTTGAGTCCTGATTTTATTTTTAAATAGACTAAATGCCCCTCATGCACCCCCCTCGCCCCCAGACACTGAAGAGGAAGGAGAAGGAGTACGAACACGAGATGGAGCGGCTGGCGCGGGAGAAGATCGCCACGCAGCAGCGGCTGGCCGGCCTGAAGAACGAGCTGGCCCAGTGGATGGATGTCATTGAGGTGGAGCGTGTGCTGCGGCAGACCGTGCAGCCCGATGACGACCAGGCCTCCACCTCCACAGCCTCAGGTAGGTGCCAGAGGGCGCCCCCCCGCCTGCATAGTCCAGGTCCAGGAAGTACAAGTCCGCACCAACACTTTGTTTCATCCAGTCAGTTCAGAATAGTCCGGTTGGTTGAAACAAAATCTTGGTCTGGATTTTTACTATCTGGACCTGAACTATCCAGCTCTGGGGCCCTATTCATTGTCCCCCGCTTCCCGTGACGGATGGTTCGGTTATACAGGTGCATATAACGCACTGCCACCCCTCACCCCCAGGCTGCCCGTTTGTGCGCTGGAGTGGGATGTCTGCCTGTTTGTGCACTGCAGTAGGGTGTTTGCCTGTTTTTGCACTGCAGTGGGGTGTGTGTCTGACTGTTTGTGCGCTGCAGTGGGGTGTGTGTCTGGCTGTTTGTGCACTGCAGTGGGGTGTTTGGCTGTTTGTGCGCTGCAGTGGGGTGCGCGTCTGGCTGTTTGTGCACTGCAGTGGGGTGCGCGTCTGCCTGTTTGTGCGCTGCAGTGGGATGTCTGCCTGTTTGTGCACTGCAGTGGGGTGCGCGTCTGGCTGTTTGTGCACTGCAGTGGGATGTTTGCCTGTTTGTGCGCTGCAGTGGGGTGCGCGTCTGGCTGTTTGTGCACTGCAGTGGGGTGCGCGTCTGCCTGTTTGTGCACTGCAGTGGGGTGCGTGTCTGCCTGTTTGTGCGCTGCAGTGGGGTGTCTGCCTGTTTGTGGAGCTATCGCACATGAAGGTGACCCACTTTGCGCGTCTCCCTCTGCCTCTTAAAGCAGCCGCAGTTTGATTGTCGAGTTTGTAAATCTACAAATGTCTCGTATGATGGGTACCCCGTGACAACCGCTCCTGTGCCTCCCCCCCCAGAGGGCGAAGATAACATCGACGAGGACATGGATGAGGGAAGCCTGTCGGCGCCCCCTGTGGCCAGGGCAGCTCCTGCCCCGCAGACGGAGCCGCGCAAACCCGTCACGGCCCCTCAGCCGCTCCTGACCCAGCACCTTTCCGTCCAGCACAAGCCCCTGCAGCCTCTGGCCCAGCCAGCACCCGCCCAGGCCATGGTGGCCCCCCAGACCGTCCCCCAGGGCCACCTGGTGCCGGCCCCCGCCATGCAGCCCACAGTGATCACCCACGCCGCTGCCGCCACCGCGCCGCACGCCTCCGTCATCCAGGCCGTCAACCACGTCATCCAGCCGGGCCCCAAGCACGTGGCCCACATCGCGCCCTCGCCCTCGAACCCGGTACCCCTGGCACCCGGCACCGCCCAGCCCATCAGCCACATCACGGTGGCTCACCTCGGGCAGCCCCTGTCGGCACTCTACCCGCAGCCGGTGACCGTCGGCCAGCCCGCGGTGGTCAGTCACTTGGCCCACACGCTGTCGCATGGCCAGGTGAACGGTGGTGCCCCGCAGGGGGCCGTGGTGGGCAAGCAGGCTGCCGTGGGCGCGCAGGTGGTCACACATCACCCGCAGCTGGTGGGCCAGACCGTACTGAACCCCGTAACCATGGTGACCATGCCCTCCTTCCCAGTGAGCACCCTCAAGCTTGCCTGAGCGGGGCGTCGACAGTAACGCTTGGACTGCTGACAGTGTCAGACTCGGCGCACGGCGCCGTGGCAACGTGCATCTCGTAGCGCTTGGTGTGTAAGCAGTGGCCGTGTACATTCCAGAGAGTATATATTTTATCTATTGCTATATATAAAGAATAATGATATATATGTAATGGCAGTCTGTGTGGGTATATGCTTTGGTCCAGCATCTCGTCATACAGGATGATCCTCTGTGTTTACAGTTTACGCTGGGTGGGGGGCACGGCATGGAGTCCTGACAAAGGCATCATATACACATGGGGGGGGTGCAATGCTGTGATCGATTGCTTTTTTTTGGACATGTGACGAGTTCGGGTAGCCAGCAGTGTCACACAGACCTATTGCCTGTGCCTTGTTAAATGCTGTGTGGCAC
Source organism: Petrocephalus sullivani (assembly GCA_026780845.1). Classification (NCBI taxonomy): domain Eukaryota; kingdom Metazoa; phylum Chordata; class Actinopteri; order Osteoglossiformes; family Mormyridae; genus Petrocephalus; species Petrocephalus sullivani. The sequence goes on from JAODKM010000119.1 coordinate 723,606, forward strand.
ACAGGCGCCCTCTGCTGCGCAGGAGATGCCACTACAACAGCTAAACGGTCCAGGATCACTAATGCAGTCTGGGAGGGGGGGAGATACAGGGTTATCTGTGGGGCTTGCTGGCGGACCTCCCGCCGTCAGTCTGTGTAATGTGACGACACGGGTGAGCAGGCTGAAGAGAGTGGGCGTGTTGCCAAGTTGGACCCGTCCTTGGGGCAGGTGTTGGTAAATTATGCTATAACTCTGCACAGAATGTCCTGTGCCCATCTGCCCCCGCCCCCCCACCCCCATGCAGGACATCCGCTCGGCCGTGCACATATTTTTAAGTAGCACTTCTCACCGTCACTGGAGACGGGAGCCCGTGATGAGCCCCCGGCCGGGAATCTGGCTCCGCCTCGCCGAAGCACACAGAAGGCTGCTGTGCCCTGCTCCCGCGAGTTGGCCTACCGTGCCAAGCTGGCCTGCCACGCCCTGCTCCCGCGAGCTGGCCTGCCGCGCCTTGCTCCCGCGAGCTGGCCTGCCGTCGGCTCTCTGGTTCCGGTCCACTGTGCGTCGCCTCGTTGTGGTTTCGGCTAAAGGAGAGACCCCTTGCTATGTGAGCTTCAACGACAACCTGTATCACTGTGACCTGTTGTTCGTCAGCCCCGGGAAGAGCCAGGAGATCTACAGCTGGACATAATGCTCGTCTCGACGGTGTATGGCGAGCGAGAGCGTGGGGGGGTTGGGGGGGTTGAGGGAGAGGCTCTGTCATTTTTAAGATGTTTCTGACGTTATCTCAGTCTTGTGACCTGTGGGTGTGTGGGGGCAGATTTAAGCATATCTGCACATTCACATAACTGTATTTTAAGATTCGATTGTTGCCTGTTTTTGCATGTAGATTGCAGATTTAAGTTTTTTTTTTTTTCTTTTCTGGGACCATGTATAGTACTGTAATAGCATGGGGGCGACTTCACAGAGCTCTTTCCACATTGATATTATATATATATAATTGTGTGTTTTCCCTATGGAGAAAGTTTAAGTTATATTGCCTGTAAATTTTGGGCTATATTTAGAATTAATTGTCCATGGTAAAAAATACTGAAGATTCTTAATAAATCTTAATACATTTATAGTGAGGAGTGAGTGAGTTGATGACATCACTGCATGATGACATCACTGCACGATGATGTCACACTAACATGGCTGGCCAGCCATCCATCTTCTGAAGCCAATTGAATAAGCAAGCCCCACACACAGGCTCGTACCCCAGTCCCAGTGGTGTGAGGCAGCAGTGCTAACGACACCACTGAGATGCACCCTAACCGTAACCCCCCCCCCCCTCCCCACCGCCGCAACACAAATCCTCTCTGATTTGACATGGAACAGGATCAGTTCGCATCAGGAATGCAAACTGACAAAATACATCAATTATTCAATCAAGTCAGTAAGTCAGTGATCCTCTTCTGAACCGGATTCCTCTGCCTCTTAAGCAGTGTGGAACTGAACTGTGTTGCATGGTGCTGTGGGTCCAATGTGCAAATTTAAAACGTTTACACACCACATGTATGTAATACAAAAAGACACATGCTGAGATCTTCATTTTATTGAGTATGAGTTTTTTTTTTTTTAAACCTCAATTTATAAAGTTATTACATAGTCATTTTAAATGCAATGGTGAACCAAAAACACCTTAGCCCCACCTCACTGGTCCTGGATGACAGTGATGGATAAACTCAGTGCCAGTCTTATGGGGCGAATTTTTATACTAGGGGGAAGGCGACAGACACTAGTATTAACAGACCGGGCCGGCGGCCACGAGAACTGTAAACGGAATATTCTGCAAAGTAACGCCCTCCCATTAACTTCCTGATATGCATCTCAGTAACCCCAATCCAGTGCTCTCCTCTCTCTCTCTCTCTCTCACACACACACACAGGTAATGATTAACCCTAATTATTAATCAAATTATATGTTTCAGTTCTTCACAACACAATTGTTTTAGTTCCTCATAAGCTTGCCAGCCATCCAAACGCACCATCCGGCTGACATGAGGTTAGAACATCCTAGGGTTTCGTGGGTTACAGAAGCGTAACAGACAAGCACTCGGCAAGCCACCTAGCACACCTTAAGGACCCCTGAAAATTTTTTTTTTTTGCGAGGCTCAGTTAAAGTGCTCCCATGTCCCCTAAAATCCATACAAACAAACAAAAACAATAAAAAATAAACAAATTTAAGAACCTGATAAAGAAAAAGATCCATGAATATCAAATTATTGCTTCAGGGGTAAAGCACTTGATAACACGTGGGAGAAGCTGGCACTTGCAGTATCATGTAACTGGAACAAAGCAAGCAAATATTGTCTAATGTAGCAGAATATTTACACATTAACAAAATTTCCCACAAACATATTTCAGAGCAATTTTCCGCCCATAACAGGAACTCACAGGGCTGTGACATGGATGAGGTGGGCGTGGCCTATGCAGTTAGTGGGTGGGGCATATGTAATAAGTGGGACGTATTACGAGCATGCGGACATGGAGAGTCAGGGCAAGGAGGGGGTAGCTCATAAGGAGTGAGGGGGTAGGACAAGGTTTGGGCAGAGAAATATGCATGGAGTGAGCAGGGCCGACATGAAAAAGACAAATTATAGATCATAAGGAGTCAGCAGGTCTGGAAGAGCCTCAAACGAAAGTCTCACAGATATAAATTGAGCAGGTAACACTTAGCACCCTCTGTGACATTATTGATGCAGGTACTGGAGTGAGAGATATGCTTTTATTTGCCCCTCTAACAGTGAGGTTTATATGGATTTGGGGGAAGCCCATCTCAGCGTCAGTGTCCCGGCCAGGGACACCTGTGAGATAAGCCACATCGCCCCCTGCAGGACAGTCCTCCGCTTCTCCTGCCGCCGTCGGTGCCGTCTTCCTCCCCGCGGATGAAGGCTTAGGAAGGAAAGGCCCCGGAAGGTGGAGACACGGGGAGGGGGGGCTGGGAAGGGCCGTCGGGGGCAAGCAGGGGCAACTTTTTGTGAAGGAAAATGGAGAGCCCGGGGGCAGGGGTCAGTATGCCTCTTTCTGCGTGTGCATCTGCTCCTGGATCTTCTGCAGCATCTCCTGCATCCGCCGCAGCTGGAAGACACAGGCGATGCGGTCAGACTCGGCCCGTCGCATTCAGCCCACATTCACACTCCTATGGGGGAGGTGCGCCAAAATTCGGAACCTCCCCCGAGACAACGGCGCTACTAGACCCACTCATGTTCTCGCGACAGGAATGGGCCACAAATACGCACAGGTTCTCGGACCTTCCAGTGTCACGCCCTCTAGTGGCAGCTTTGTGATTGCAGTCTGTCTCAGTATTTTTTTTTTTTTAAACGCGTGACTTTAGAAATTTGACAGCTGGCATCTGCGTTTCTCCGGCAATGAGGGGACAGACCCGTCACCTCCATGACCAAACAAAACTGGGATTACTACGCAACAGGTGCGCCTTTTAAAAACTAAAAATCAAACCCACTGCTCTGAAAACTACAGCTATTTCATGAATTATAGCCTTGATGCCACCGCAGTTTTTATGGGATATCCAAATGGCTGTTCTTGGCCAGAAATTCAAACATCACACATGCCTGTTGTATGACCATGGTTAACTAAGACCATTAACATGTGCAATGAACTAACTGAAGCTAACTGGGTTAGTGGGTAATGAGTGTTAACCCGGGTTAATTTTATGGCCAGAGGTGTGTGTCTCAGCGCTGGTGTTTCATGTGGTGGGCGTGTTAAAGGCGTGTAGCCTCGGGACACAGTCTGTCAGTTACACACATGGCTGGTGAAACTGATTTTAATGGGGGAAAGGGTATACACTACATTGGAAGTTTCCAGAAGTCAGTTTCAAATAAGTAAATAAATAATTAAAAAAAGAAATATAAATAAATGACATGTATTTTGCTGAACATGTGATGGGAATCCCAACACACCAGCCTGCTTCCCATACACTCCCAGTACAAGCTGGGCCACCTGCCCTGCACGTACTGGGCTGTCCGCACTGCTGCTCGCCGTGCCCTCAGTGGCCAGCGGGGGCAGCATGGAGCACAGACGTGCAGGTCTGTGGGGTTTATTAAGGACTGTGTTGCTGAATGGGGCTATGTTCAGCCAGGGAGGGGGTGAATTCAGGACCCCCCCGGGTCAGTGCTGGGTGTCGGGCCTGTTTCGGCACAGGGTTCCGAGTGGAGCTGTAGTTCTTTGCCTGACGCCGGGGTGGGGGGCTGCTCTGGCCTGGAATGGCGTACCTCCTCGTCTTTCTCGCGGATGAGCTTCTCCGTCTCGCTGTCCGTCAGGTTGGACACCATGGGGATGGGAAAGTCAGTGCCGCTCTCCCGGGTCAGCTTGCTGTGGGGGGGTCAGAGGGGTCACGTGACTCATGAGCGACCCGTCACCTGACGCAGCCGCGCGGGACGCAGAGGGGGGGCCCGTACTTGCGGTTCCGCTCCTTCACCACCATACGGGTCATGCTCTGGATGCAGTGGGCCCGGTAGTTCTCGTAGTGGGTCTCCCGGGTCACGTCCTTCAGGTCCTGCATGTGCGTCCGCACCAGCATGTTCCGCAGCTTCACGAAGTCGCAATGCGCTGCATTCTCCACTGCCGGGACCACGGGCACCTCGGGGGTTAACCTCACGAATACCTCATCCCCACAAATAATACTGGGCACCCTTACCCGCGGCACATCAGTCTGCCAGTCTGAACCATAACATCGAACGTCTATTTAGTGCCAATTTCTCAATAAACAGCCCTGTACTGTACACTGCGCTTGTCAAAATACGGGCATTTCCTATCCTATACAAACCATATAAATTATGTCCCTGTATGGGAGCATTTTACTTACTAAAACTGCAAAACTGACAGCACTCGAAAAGGAGAAATGCAAGATTCCGTACAGGGGTGTAGCATACCCATGGTTACAGGGGTGTGGCATACCCATGGTTACAGGGGTGTGGCGTACCCATGGTTACAGGGGTGTGGCATACCCATGGTTACAGGGGTGTGGCGTACCCATGGTTACAGGGGTGTGGCGTACCCATGGTTACAGAGGCTGCTAACACCACAGATGTATGGTGTACCCAAGCCAAGACTTTTAATATCAATGATATAGTATGTGCTTACACTAACAAATATTATGTATTACTAATATGTCTTGTCTGTGATCTTTTGGCAAGCTCCAAAAATGTGTTTAATTTTTCACAGCTAGCTCGCAAATATTCGAGACTGCGAATGTCAATGTCCAGGTGTCACTGAACACTTACTCATACACAAATGCATAGCTGACTTTACTTAAAACCGCCCGCTTTAATATATTCATACAGCCGGTGTGTGTGTGTGTGTGTGTGTGTGTGTGTATATGTATATATATATATTTTTTTCGGCCTCTATAGCAGGGCTCTGAGATTATCAGCCCGGGCCTTTAATCACCGCGCCACCTGCTAGTTAGTTATTTAGCAGTACTACTGGACAGTTACAGGCCATGAGCCGCCTCAGCTGCTGCTCTGCTGCTTGAGTGTAGGCCGGCGTACCTTCCACGATGCCCCAGGGGTACAGCCGGCCCCGAACCCGCCGACCCTTTGCCTCCACCGCCGTGTTGCTGCCTATGACGGCGAAGGGGGTGCTGTCCTGGGGGGGGGGTTACACTTACACTCAGGTGAGCTCCACCCCACTGCCCCCATCTCCCTTCATTAATGGAAGCTTTCCCATTAACTGCGTTTTTAAAATCACACAAACGCAATGTGCAGATCAGTCAGGAAACACTGTGGCATTGCAAAGTGCTCATGGTTAATTAGGAAGTGGGCTAATTAAGCCACGGCGATGTCTGCAGAAAGGAGGATGGAAGCAGCGCACTGCACGTCAGGCGCTGCAGATCAGGCCACGCCCCTCCCAATCAGCCATGCCCCTAACCTCCAGCCCCACCCACAACCTGCAGTTCCAGGGCACCACTGCCCACAGATCAGAGTACACAGCACGAGAACAGGAGACATGCGGATCCCGGCAACGGCATCAGGAACTGCAACCTGCCCCCCTCACTCCCCAAAACGCCACAGCCCACCTTCAGCTCCTGATCCTGCTGTTTGAATTCCTCGTCCTCGTCAGAGTCACAGTCAGGGAATTGGTAGATCTTGATCCCATACTGGTCAATCTCCTCCCGGATCTGCAAGTCCCAAATGAGTGTAGGCTGGGGTTTGGGCAGGTCAGACGGGCGCCAGCTGGCTTCAGCCAGACGTTTGTACAGCAGACGTCACTACGTGGGAAAGCTACGGCTGACACTCACTCCCCAGCAGAGGGCTGTCAATCATGAAGGTCGGGTGACTCTCTACGCAAACAAATTTAAATGAATCTTGTGTGAGATCAAATTTGCCAACCCAGGCAAGGCAGGCAGGATTTACCTTCAGCTTCTTCTTCGCCACCTCGGATGGCGTGAGAGTGTCCGCCTTGGCCAGCACAGGCACGATGTTGACCTTCTCGTGAAGCGCTTTCATGAACTCCACATCTAGGGGGCGCAATCTGGGGAGCAGGACACACAGCGGCATCATTCCTATCTCTGGGGCTCAGAAAGCTATACCTGCAGCTCCAGTCCCTCACCAGCATCCCCGAAAATAATGAACCTAACTAAGAAAAATCGAATAAAATATCTGGCCACTTCAGGTAAACATTTTAAATGTTTAGTATCCAAAGTTGTCCAGCAGGTGGCACTATTCTACAGCTTATATGGCTTTTCTGTAGCATGAATCCTGTGCTTACAGCACAATAAAATAGCTTTATGCATGAAGCATCACTTCAGTGAGAAATCAGCATTTTCTCTGACAAACTGGTGACAAAGTTCACCACTGCAGCACACCACAAGAAAATACTTAGTCCCCAAAAGGACGTACCATGTGAT
>JAODKM010000119.1:749586-765618 GCA_026780845.1 Petrocephalus sullivani
CTTTTCTGTTTAGAGACAAAACAGCGAGTCTAAACACAGCTGTACCCCGTCCTCTGCTGGCATCTATGCGGGGGCCGGGGGGGGGGCGTCTAAGTGGGGAGGCCGAGCTTGTAAATAAAAACTGCAAACCGGAGGATCACTGGGCAGCTCGCGGTGTCCCGGTGAGTGACGTGTGGAAATGCCACCGAGGTCAGAGGCGGCATCAGAACAGCTTTCAGCAAACCGGAAAAACTGCCAGAGCCAGCTCCACCCACAGCAGTGACTGGGCCCCAGCCCGACCAGAGCCAGCCCGGCAGCCCCGGGGCGGGCCGTGCCAAACGGCTGTGCGGGAACAAAACGCCGAGACCTCAAACAGCGGGGCCTTACCTCATCGTCTGGAGGAGGCACAGGGAAGGCACAGGACGGCCATCCGGGTGTGGGAGAGACACAGCCAGGCGACGGGCAGGAAGGGGGGGGAGAGACACAGCCAGGCGACGGGCAGGAAGGGGGGGGGAGAGAGAGACGTTAAAAATAAAGACGGGAACAGAGAATTATAGACAATTCAGCCACCTGTTTCTATGCCCCTGCGGTTCGAACCAGACCGACATGTTTAATCTTAGTCGACGCGAGAAGAAGCCCAAATTAAACCGTGGCGGTCCTGGCTGGGTTCTGGAGTGCTGCAGCCGGACGCCATTACATCACCGGAGCCATGCCACCATTGGCTGATGGAGCAGAGTCGACCCTGAGGCTCAGAATGCGACGGGGACACAGAACCACAGACTCTGTGATAATAGACTCTCTGCAGAGGAGCCCTGATTAAGGGACCCTGTCACATCCACTCAGACTCAAAGGTCTCCCCCGGTGCAGGGTGACTGGCAACGCCCCCCTCATTTACACATGGCCAGCGCTGAAAACACACACATACATGCATAATGAGACAGTACAGTCACCCCTCAAATCCCACCCCCCCGAGGACAAACAAAGAACCCTGCCAAGCACGAGACACGGAGAAACGAAGACGCGGATGTCAAGCCTTCACAGCGACTAACGAGAGGTCCGGTCGTGCGTCAGCGGGATCTCCACTCGTAGGGCGAGTGGGTCAGAGTCGGGCGTAAAGCTTCGGGGGGGGCAGTAGTTAGATAAGGGTCCCCCCACCCCTCTGTCAGCTGGGCCACCTGACGGCTACCTCCCACCGCCCGCAGATTCAGGCGGCCTGCCGCGCCAGGTCACAAAGGCGGACGGCGTGCCTCGGGATGGCCGCTCACACAACTGTTTATTTACTCGCGCTTTAATGGGCTTCACTGGGGGCAGGGCAGGCTGTAACAAAGAAACTGCCTTCATGTGTAAAAGGCAGCGAGCTTGGCCACTCTCAGCACACTCTCTGCGGAGCTCTCTCAGCTGGAGCATGGCAGAGCCCCCCCCCGCCATGCAGCAGAAGCGAGCTGTGGTCCTCTCCCCCCCCCCCCAAAGGCTGCATTACTGCTGACACATTCCTGCAGCTGCACCCCCCACCAGGCACCAGACAAACACACAGCGAGACCTACGTCCCGGGTAAACAGAGACACCCCCGCGCTAATCAGCTGCCGGGAGGCGCTGACGCAGCTGGCAATGCCGGGTGAGACCAGTAGCGGAAGATGGGGGGGCGAAATTAAACCGGAAGTCTGTCTGACCTTTTCTGACCCTTCAAATATTGTTTGACAAGCTCCTGGAAGACATCATGCAATAAGCACAGCCGGATTCGCCATTATGACAGGAACGGTGTGCAGAACACCCCCAGTCTAAACCCATCGCTGTGATTACCACCCACTCTGAGCATCCATACTGACCAGCTAAAACCACAAGCAGTTACACTAACCAGTTTACCCCCTTTGGGTTTGATACCACCGACCGATCACAGACCACACCTCCGCCGTCCACTGGCACAGCCACCGCTTTGTGGGGACGGGGACAGGTGGTGCCTTCAGGTGTCCCGAGCAGAGTCCCCATCGCTTGTGACCAGCACCCATGGCCACAGCACGCAAAGCATTCGCCAGAAATGCTATCAGCCTGCATCAACTCCAGCCTTCTGCAGATGTAGTATTTCAAGTATTTATAGATAAAATTAGATAATAAGAGTAAGAATAGCTTAGTTCTGGGCATGTCAGCTTGAAGTATGGGACAGGCAGAGATGCATCACTCTTCCAGATATGGGGGCTTTTCCATCTTAGAAAAGCCATTTAAGCCAATGATGGTTACAAACCCTGCATTTCCAAGCGTTATTTTAACATCCTACAGGGTTCATTCTTTTCAGAAAAAGCACAACTATACTTTTAACAATTGCAGCAAACTTCCTCCAACGCACTGGCTCAACTGGAATTTCTACTGTGAGAAAACAATATCTGCAAATATGGGTCTGGGTCTGCTGGGGATTTTTTTTGGCAATATTTGGGAAGATCACGACTTCTTAACATTCTTGAACATGACCAGGGGTCAAGCTGCAGCACTGGGCTACAGACAAAAAGTTAAATCCTCCAAACAAACAAAGAACAAACAAACAAACAAACAAACAAGCACGGGCCCCTTGGCGCCGGCTCTGCGGCCCCCGGGAGCCGGTGCGCCGGCGCGCGCCTGTGCCCCCCTCCGCAGCCCCCCTCCGCGGCTCCCGCACGGCTCCCCATCACCCGGGACTCGCCGCTCGCTCTCAGCGCCCCGGACCCCTTCACACGCACGGCGGCTTGGCGCGGCGCACATCGCGGCACCCGGACGGGTACCGGCGCAGTTACCAGCATCCCGGGAGCGCAGCCGGACCCGGACCCGGAGCCTCCGGAACGCCGCAGGAACACGGGCGCAGAGAGCAGCGACGGTACAGAGAGAGACTCTGATCGGTCCCACAGAGAAGCCGAAATAAATGGGTAAGGAGCGAGCGAGGGCGGCGGGCGGAGAGCAGCCCTGCACCGGGACGCACCTGGGCACCGGGCGGGCGCAGCGCGCATCTAAGCCGGGTACCTGCCCGCTTACTGATTACCGCACGCATGCCGACAATCTGCGGAGAAACGCACTTACCGTGATTTAACACGGCGCTCCGGAACCTGCCGCTGACTGACGTATTATCCATGCTGCAGTCTCCCGGTTACTGTAGGGGGCGAAACGCCGCTGATCCGCCTGCAGTATTTCCTCTGCGTTTGCAGGGAGCCCGACGCGCCAGACGGGGATTAAATGCCAGAGCCTGCGATCTGCGACGCTCTGCGGCTGCCGACTGCGCCTGCGACATGCGACGCTCTGCGGCTGCCGACTGCGCCTGCGACCTACCGGGGATCTCCGCTTGCGAGCTGCGCCTGCGGACTGCAAGCCGAGGGTCTGCGACTGCGCCGAATCTCGGCAGCGGGGCGACGGGCTGCGCGCAGCCAGGACAGCGTTTCGGCTGCAGCAGCTGCGTGACGTCGCACGGCACAAAAACAACAGCACATGGTGGAGCGCCATGGCCGCCTGCGGGGGGGTTAGGCGCGCGGGGCGCAGTGCGCGCGGCCGCTTTCGCACCCGACGCCGGCGCATGCGCTGCAGTTTGCGCAGCGGGGTCTTTGCAGGGGGGGGGTCTCGGCCGGTGGGCGCATGTTTGCGCAGCAGCGTAGCGGCCACACGCCCGGTTTGGCGGCTCGGATGGCCGTCATGCGGCCCGCAGGTGCGGCCGAGGCGGGGCAGTGTGCATCGGACGCCGGCTCCAGTCTGTCCCTAATGTAGCCGGAATATATATATATATATATATATAAAATCTCCTCAACCGCCTATCCTGTATTGGGTTGCAGTAATTTTATATATACATCTATCCTATGACTAATACTACTAATAAAATACATTGCGGACCGTTAATTTCCTGTAATGTAAGGAATGTGCGTTCGCAGATAATGGAGGATTTGAGCTTTGCAGTGTTTGGCCTCATGGCTAAATGAGAGATTAGCAGCTTCTATGAAAAGCAACACGCCCTTCGAAACAATGCCTCCTTTTCTTAAAAAAAGCCCTACGCAGCTGTGTTGGCTTTCTTGTAAGTTTGTGTCCTTCATGTGCAGAGGAAGAGCTTTGAAGATCGAAATATGGATACAGCGTATCAGTGGCCAAGTACAACAGGTATATAAACATTTGTGCTTGTTGGTAAGTGAAATTAAGGAAGTGGTGACACCGACTTGTGCAAAGTAGTGGTGAAGGAGGCAAAGAGTTTCAGGATTGTGCAAGTAACATTTCACACAGCAGATGGGTGTAAGGAGTGGGGATTTTATTCCAGCCGTGATGTACAGACATCTCCTCCATTTTTCAATAATCACGCTCCCGATTAAAGTGCAGAAATGTTTTCACAGCTTGTGTAGAAATTAAAACAAAATGACAATAAATAAAAAATGACATTAACAACAAAAATCATAAATCTCAAAGATTAAAAAAAGAGTGAAATTTGGAAACGACAGATGTGGTACAGAGAAACAGCAAATGGAAATTCAGCAATCATACGAAATCTATACTGACATATTTATTATACAAAATCATTTTAAACTCGTGTCACAAGTCCTTGGCAAGGCTAGCTAATACAAAGGCACGTCAATTTTCAGAGGTAATGATCCTTTGTGAAGAGCAGCCACGCCGGTGCACTCGCAGACATGCCAAGGAAAGATTCATACCTCTGTGTGGGATGAAAGGAAACCAGAATAGCCATAAGCTGCTTCTGCGCTCGCCCACGGGCTCACTAACACGCCCAGGGCAGCGATCAGCACTCTGTTCCGTAAGTGCATCATAAGCGTGATGTGCAGTGAGGTACCATCTTCCAGTTGGAGTATTCTGTTCTGCAACATTACTGATTTAATTGCATTACTGTCCTGGGCAAGAACATATGTTTCACGTGCTGCATTAAGTGCTTTCACAATGGAGGGCTGGGCCCCAGAAGAATAAAATGTACTGAGTTTCAGAGTCACGGTGCGGAGTGTTTCGGCCATGCACAGGGCATCTTCTACAAAGGATCTTTCTGTACTCAGTGGGGGGACGGCAGCTCACCCCAGATCCATGGCAAAGTGGAGAGGAATCCATTTAGCAAATCGCAGTGTTCTAGGCCATTTAGGGTGTCTCAGTAGGGGGCAGTGTGTGATGTTAGCCATGACACCTGTCCCTTGGAGAAGTGCTGTGGTCCCTAGTCAGTCTAGAACACCGTAGCTGATAATATAGCTGGTCAGGGACACTGCCTTTGTCACTTTGCAGTGCACACCGTAGTTGATGGAAGCATGCTTAATACCACTTCAAATCTAGATTACAGTAATGTTAGAACAGCATATGAAAATCGCGTCTTAGGAGAAGGATGCACTTAGAGCCGCATCCCATCACCAAGGCACCATCCCTTCGAAACGCATCTGATTTAATTTTGTTTTGGTTGCTTGTTGGATTAAGGGCAGGTGATTGGCCTCTGGTGGCTAATGGACGTGTCCTTGGGACCACACCCTTCCAAACACGCGGAAGGGAACTAGGACATCCCCCACTGCATCTGATTCCTCTCCATTTGCCACATAGAGTAGAGGTGCTGCCCCACCTCTGGAACCCCCCACAAAAATGGGGAAAGCGCCATCAGACTTTCATTTATTCACAACAGAAAAAGGTGCACTCATCATCCTGAAACCAAAACCGACACGGAGGAGATGCCCGGGCTCTCAGACACTATAGTGCAAACAAAATCAGATAAAAAAAATATATATACACAAAGGGTTCGAGTGGTTCAGCTAAAAGAAGGAAATGCTGTGGCTTTTCCTCTCCGCCCCTCAGCCAGTCTCCGCTGTCTGGATGCACTTTTCCATCATCATTTCCGTCTTTAAATCGCAGTTTGCTCATTATCGTCTTCCTCTTGCAGGAATAGCTTGTTTGAGAAGCAGAAGCCATAACACCTAGCCTATTTTTTGGGTTTTTTTTTTTTTACCATGCAGAGAGGGTTTGTTATGTACAGTACACAGACATTTACAAACATATTTACAGCCAGCGGGCTTGTGTAAACAGGAAGCCCCCCACAGGGTGGGACTGCTGGGGGGTGGGACACAGACATCAGTGAGGCAGCTTGTGAGGGGCCCCTCCCTGCACAAAGCGCCCTCTGGGACGCCCTCGGGAACAGCAATTCAGCACTGTGCTAACACTTGCACCATGTCTGGAGGCTGCAGCTTTTTGGGATCAGCTTCTAAAATACTCTTAAGTGTGGAAGCCACCTGTGTGGGTCTGTGGGCCTGGCAGGGGGCCCCCAGTGCCGACCCCAGAGCGACAGCAACACGCTACGTCATGAGCTCAGTGATTACGATGGACGACATCTAGAAACCAAATTAGCCACATATGTGGCACAGACGGCTTCCCTGTACAAGTCCACAGCTTCCAAAGGGACAGCCAGCGGCCAGGCTAAAGTAATCAACCCGACACCACACCCTTCCTGTCTGCCGGATCGTCCCCCGCACAACAGCATCACGGCACGGGACACGACAAGCGCCGCTGTGGACTGTAAGTGAAATGGAGTGCACTCAGGGAAGCCAGGGATGAAGGATGATATCCTCTGTCACTCTGCAGATGATGACAGCACTGACAGGAAGTGACATCAGCACATGACGACAGCACTGACAGGAAGTGACATCAGCACTACCCAGGCCTGCTCTTACGAAGAACTTACTTCAATTTAGCTTTTGCCTGCTTTTTTGTGTTGAAATTCTCATCATGTTTCTTAATAAAAATATGGCAATGTAGCATTGATATACAAAATATTTCTGTACATGTACAATATTTAAAACATTTACATTACTCGATTACTTTAGCTATATACATGTATGCGAGTGTGAACAGATGACCTGAACTCCACAGGTGATGGTCAGGAGATCTGGAGACAAAGCGAACTGTCTGAAATGCGTGTTAGCCTTCTCGGCATTTTGGTGGCACCGGTGCTGAAGGAACACAAGGGGGCAGCAGTGAGACGGCGTGCGCATACGACTGCCCCCTTCTCTCAGACACCATCCAAAACGAAATGCATGTCGCTTCACCACAGAAATGGGAGTGTCATCTAAAGTCCTGACTTGCTTGGTTTTTAAATGTTAAAAATAAATAAATAAAAACATTAAAATGACAGCAAAAGACGTCACCCATAAGCACACGGCACGGGAATACAGCAGAACAGGCCAAAGCTGAACAAGTAGCATTAGTGGGCTGAGACACAAACCCCGAGGCGTGCGGCGGCTCAAAGTGGCCATCAAGATCATGAGAGAGATTCGCGTCGCTCACTAACACGGTGCTCAACTCGCAGAAGCTGGGACAACAATGATGTTCCAAGGTCAATGACTGGCCCAAAACCACGACAATGGCTTAACTTGAGTGGGATTTGAAAGAACAACCTGAAGCATTCCGGGCAGCACCCCCACAGAGCTGCCCAGCAGTGACTGCCACATTGCCCCCTTTGTGGGCACGATGCCAACATTAGTTATCTATAGGCCGTGACTGGCCACCAAGGTGCCAATCACCACTGCTTTGTGTGACGGGGCTCAGACCCCTCCAGAACCTCTCAATCTAGGTCCTTGGGGACTAGTGGAGGTCTGCCACCTCCAGCCCTGCCCCCCCCAGAAGGATGCCCTATTCGGGCTGCTCTGGATGCGTGTGGAGCCCGTTGTCGGAGCTGGAGTGGCCCTGCCAGAAGTTCCGGTGTACTTGGTCCAGCTCCGAGATCAGCGGCAGCCTGATGTCCAGGTGCATCTTTAGATTTCCCAGCCATTCTTCCAACTTGGCAAATGCAGGTCTGCAAAATGGAGAGCCGTCCCGTTACCCCCCCGCACACCTCTCCCCACAATTCACGGCGGCACCGACCAATAACATTAGCTCTTTAGCAAGCCCTAGAGTCCCTCAGCAAGGCTGCTTACGGAGAGACTAGGACCTGAAATCGATCTTCTCTAAGTGTTTCATGTTCAAAGACCATGGGTCTCTACCGGTTATTTCAGTACACACGTTTACAAATCTGGCCCTTTTACCGTTTGGTATTAAAGTCATTTATCATAAACTACCTGCTTGAACCAATGACCTTTTGGTTACCAGGTCACATTTCTGACTGACGCCACCGGTGACCGCCTCTTACCGCTTCTCAGCATCAAGGTCGCAGCACATGACGGCCATGGGGAAGAACGACGAGGGGCAATCTGCGGGGTAGTAGTGCTCCAGGAAGCCCTTGACATTGAGCCCGAAGTCCATGCCCCGGGGCAGGTAGTCCGGGTCTGCATTCACCCTGCCAATGATCTGCCAAGGAGAGAGAAGAAATTGACCAGTGTTAGGCAGGCAAGAAAGTGGCGAGGCCATTGGGAGACTGTGTTCAGCTTCCTGTTGAGCGCAAACCACATGAAGAGAGCTTCCCTCAAAAATCGGTCTGTAATGACCTGCTTCTTAAAAACCAATGTGGTATTTTCAGATTTTTTACTGTGCCATGCAGACAAACCCTTGAAAAGTGCCTGTGGCTGCCATCTTGGTATCCCCTATTAAAGGCAGGATCTGGGGCTATTTTAGAACCTTAACGCCCAGCCCAAGATAATTCCATAGCTTTAGTTTTGAGTTCTTACCTCACAGAGCATGATACCAAAGGAAAAGATGTCCACTTTCTCATCGTAGCTCTTTCCTGTTGGTAACAGGTGCAAAAAAGATCAGGTTAGAACATTCTGAACAGTTTTTGTCTAAAGCCGTAATCTTGCCAAGTCTTTATTCTATTGCTGTTGGTTCAGAATTTCTTGGCCATCAGCCCTAGCTGACCAAGATGGCTTTGAATCATTCTAGAATCATTCCGTTCCCTGGATGTAGGGGACCTTCGAAGGTATAGGAGGTCCCTCAAGGGCAGGAGCTCTCACCCTGGATCATCTCGGGGGCCATCCAGTAGGGGTTCCCCACCACGGTGTAGCGCTTCCTCCGGTCTGGCTTCTTCAGGCCCTGGATTTTCCCGGTGGACAGCCTGTCTGGGTTTTTGTCCTCCACCATGAGACGAGCAAGTCCAAAGTCAGCTACCACCACGCTGTTGTTCTATGGGAAGAGCCAGGAGACATAGGGTCACGGCCTTTACAGGCAACAGTAATACCCCCCCCCCCCCCCCCCCACCACCACAAAGTGCCTAACCCTAACCCTTATACCAGGAGTCCCAAAACAGCCCATCAACACATCCATCAAGCTTAAGTCAACGTACACCTGGAGTCTCATGCATTTATTCACACAGGATCACCAGGTACCCAGGACTAGTGACGTACGAGGCCACGGGTTAGAATCAGAACTACTCAAACCCGGCATCAAGTGTGTCACAACAAAATGGGTTAGTTCTTCTTGTGCCGACTGAACCAAGAGTCCATTGGCGAGTCTGAGGGGGGTGCCGACCAAACCCCCATCACTAAAAGTAAAAGGAAGCTCTACTGCATTTCAACACTTGCCTCTCGGACGAGACAGTTGTGCGAATTCAGATCCCGGTGTATGATATTCATGGAATGCAGGTACGTCTGAAGGACAAAAACAAACAAAACAGAGTCAGGACCAAACCCTCAGGAAGAAGGTTTCAGATGTTCTGCTTCAGCTGGCCATTTAACCCTTAGTGTGCTGAGTAATCTGCATGAACCTACTAAATACTTATAAGCAAATCTTTTACTCATTGTCACACAAGATATCTTCATTCGTACACCATATGGACAGAAGTACTGGGACTGGGACATCACACCTACAGAGACTTTTATGATGTCCCATTCTAAATCCATAGGCATCAGTATGGAGTTTTTTTTCCCCTTTGCATCTATAACAGCTGCCACTCTTCTGGGAAGGCTTTCCACAGGATATAGGAGTGTGTCTGTGGGAATGTTTGCCCATTCATCTAGTACACAATTTGTGAGGTCAGGCACTGGTGTTGGACATGATGGCCTTGCTCACAATCTCCGTTTTAGTTCATCTCAAAGGTGCTTGATGGGGTTGAGGTCAGGGCTCTGGGCGGGCCACTCAAGGTCTTCCACACCAAACTCACCCAACCATGCCTTTATAGACCTTGCTTTGTGCACTGGGGCACAGTCATGCTGGAACAGAAAAGGGCCTTCCCCAAACTGTTCCCACAAATTTGGAAGCATAGAACTGTCCAAAATGTCTTGGTATGCGGAAACACTAAGAGTTCCCTTCACTGGAACTATGGGGCCTAGCCCAGCCCCTGACAAACAGTCCCACACCATTATCCCTCCTCCAGAAAACTTTACAGCTGGCACGATGCAATCAGGCAGCATCATGCCGCCAAACGCAGACTCGTCCATCAGAGTGCCGACAGAGGAGCGACTTTCGGTTGTTTCTAACTGCTTCCACTTTGCAATAATACCACTTGCAGTTGAGCGAGGAATATCTAGCATTGAATACATTTCCCAAACTAACTTATTGCTAAGGTGCCGTCTATGACAGTACCACGGTCAGCTAAACGCTTCAGAACGACCCTCTCTTTCAAAAATGTTTGTAAACCTCCCTGCATGGCTAGGTGCCTGTTTTTATACCCCTGTGGCAATGGGTCTGAATGAAACACCTGAATTCAGTGATCAAATGATGTGTTTCACATGTCTCAATACGTTTGTCCATATAAAGTATTCTGCAGCTTGGTATGCGTCACCTACTGACAGCCACAAGGGGGCGGTGTGGTACAGGAAACAAAGGCTCTCCAGAGGCTTACCATTCCGGCTGCAATGTCCCTGGCAAAACTCACTCTCTGGTTCCACGGGTATTGGTTGTCCTGTTTACGGACAAAAGGGGCATTTCTCAGTGCATGAGCCTGCTCACTTTTGGCAGTGCACTTCCCACACGTGCATGCTCACTCGTGTACTCAAGCACGCTTGCGCACGGACGTGCACACTCACCATCTTCTTAATGATCTCTCTCAGGGTGCCGCCCTTGATGTACTCTGCGATGAAGTTGAGCCGCTTGTCCTTATACAGGACGCCGATAAACTTCAGCACGTTGGGGTGGTCAAGGCACCGCATAACTTTCACCTGGTGGAGAACTCAAACCGTCACTAGGTGTCACTGTCCTCGCTACACGCTACCTGCACTTTTTGGCTGCGTTTGGCTGCCGAGAAAGCTTGGGTGAATCTCAATACGCGTACTTGACGCGTTCTTGTGTTCTTGTGTGCCTGTTTAACGTAGTCTTCCATTCCCGAAGACCGGTACCAAGACTTAAGAACAAAATTATGGACGTAGGTAAAAATCCCTGGATGTCGCCATCAGCTGCATCCTTGTCAAACGAGACCAATTCCCATGATTCATTGCATCCCAAGGCCGTTCTTGCCAAACCCACAAGTACGATCTTTGAGTTCTTGGTATTGAGAAACACCCCTTGTATCATCGTATTGCATCTTGTGGGTATTTTGTGAGTGTCACACTGTCGGTTTAAACTAGAACTGAGACAGAGTCTGTGGCTAAGCAGCCACCTCACACCACTAGCTGGGACACACACACACACACACACACACCCACACAGACACACACACACACAGACAAACATGTCTGCCTCCTGCTGTTGCCATGGCTACAGTGCCAATTAAGCCCGTTGCCATGGCTGTGTCCCCAGCAGGTGAGTCCTGGCTTAGAGGCCCCAGAAGCGATGCTAGGTCCTAGCTGGCAGCTGGGGGCAGGCCCGTGTAGGACAATGCGGCCCAGGACGCCGCACCCTCGAGCTGTCTGGGGGGCAGGCTCTCTCAGCGCCTCTGCCCTCCCAGAACCGATTTATTGCTCGACTAGGTCCCAAAGACGAGAGGCCCCACAGGAGTAGGACTTCAGTTCCTTTTTTTTGTGGTTTATTTTATCTTGTGCCTTGCGTCACTCGACCTTCTCAATGTGGCCTTCATTTCGCACATAAACGTCCCACAGACTTGGGAGCTAAAGAGAAGGCCTGGTTCCTCTGTACATGTGATAAAACTCTTCCTGAAACATGGCTGCTCAAAACAGGCCACGATGACCCAAGTCACACGGTCTGGTGCACTCGCCCTCTGACCTCTGACCGCTGCCTTCTGACCTCTGACCCCTGCCTTCTGACCTCCGAGCCCCACCCTGCTTACCTCCTTGAGGAAAGTCCTCTGAGTGTCATCATCAAAGCGGATGAGCTCCTTCATCACCATCACCTCCCCTGTCTCCCGGTGTGTCACCTGTGTCGGCGCATAATAGTGATGTCATCAAGGAGCACCTGGTAATACATGTTCTACCCTTACATGGATAAAGAAATGTGTTCCACACTGTGCTTCGGTACCCATGACCCCCATCTGCCCGTCTTATAAAGACAAAAAAAGAAGATGGCTCACTGCACTCCTCTACAGGAATGTCTCACCAAACAGTGTTTTTGTGTGTGATGAAGGCTTTGTGGTGTTATTGCAAGATTAGCAAGCCGACTTTTTAAAAATACAATTTTCTCAGGCCATATAGTCCAAGAAGAACTGTATGTAAATATTAGTTTTTTCGAACCACCTAAAATGTCTGATTGCTGCACCCTGCTGTCAGGAACACAGAAAGACTATTTCAGTTACTGTCGAACGTAAGCGCCCCCTGGTGTTCAGTGATAACCTAAGTACTGTCAAGTGCGCCCATTACACCGCACCGAGGTGGCAGCCGCGCCGTACCTTGATGGCTTGCCCGAAGCAGCCCTTGCCTAGCACTTCGCCGTGGATGAGGTCAGATGGGCGGAAAATGCGGTGCGTCCGGTTGGACACGACGCGCAGCGACTCGGAGCGCCCGATGTCCTTCCTCTGCGACAGCGGTGAGGCTGTGTTGCTGGAGCACGGCGACTTGTCGATGCTGTAACTCCGCCTGTGCAAGGGTGTGGGGGGGGGGTCACTCAGCACCGGCTACATGCTGCACACTCACACTGATCCTTCCTCCCAGAACAACAGATTTCCTTAATACAGAAGCTTAAGGGGAGCAGCTTAGGTTACAGTGCCCCCCCCCCCCAGCCCCCCCAAGAGCTGAACATCCTAAACCATTACCCATCTGCTCGTCTACCCCCACCCATTTACAAGTTTTTCGCCTGCCCCCAGTAGCACACTCACGTAATGACCCTGGTACGCAGGCTGTGGACGTCCGAGTTGGGGGGGTGTGTGATTGGCCCCACAGGGCTGGACACCTCCGAAATGGGGCTGGGGCTGTCCAGCGGGTCCCTGGAATCCCCCGGGTCATGGGGGTCGTGCTCGATGGTCAGCTGCAGCAGACGGCTGGTCTCCTGGATGAGCTGGTCGATCTGGGTTGGAGAGAGACGCAGCGGGTGACACGCAGTCCGGCCCGGAGCCCTCTGGTGGAGCCTGATCAAAACGCCCCACTCCTTACTTCGTCCAGCGGAACGTTCCGAATGGGGGTCCCGTTGATCTCCAGAATCCGGTCCCCTACGTGAATGGAGCTCTTTACATCTGGGCTAATGCACTCCGAGTCCACCCTGTGCAGACACATGGCTGATGTGAGAGAGCGGAGCAGACAGCGGCCGGCGGGCACTGCTGCCTGCGCCCAGCAGACTGATGAGTCCATGGCAGCTTGGTGGATTATTACACTAAGTAAGCAGACTGTCAGGGTCAACCACCAGCTTCTCTAAAAGGTACCCACAGGGAAAAAATAAATGAAATTAGATTTAAAAACTAGGAATGAGATCTGGAACTTTGATCTCCATGGCAGAAACGGCTTCCACCGCTGAATCCAAGCTTTACTTTGGTACCCAGTTTAGTGGGGTTTCTGTAGGCTTTCAAGGGGGAACTGAGGGGGAAAATGACCAATATTTTTGGTCAAACCACTGAAAAATATGCATGGGAGGCCAAGCACCAGAGGGGGACCCTTCAGGGCCAGAAAGGGAAAATCCAGACCAAGATTTCGTTTGAACCAACCAAGTATAAAAGGTCACAGTTGCGCTGTACTTAACTGGCCGTCTGAAACAAAAAAATCCTGATCTGAATTTCTGCTTCCTGTCCCTGAAATGTCCACCTCAGCCTGTCGGGTCGCACAGGATGAGCAGTGGGCCTGTGTAAGAACCTGGGTCCCTCAGCAGATGTCGGCTGACCTGCCCGACAGTGAAACGGGCGCTTTAATGGATGTGGCCCCTCCCCCCAGCGCCCTGGGGACCCTGTGCACTCACTCCGACACTCGAACCGTGTGGCCGTGCTCCGCCGGGACGCCGTTGAGGCTAAAGCCGTTGGAGCTGCAACCCTGGTCGATGGAGACGGAGAATCCACGCTTGCCGTCGGTAGAGGCCGGAATGGACACCAGTGTCACCGTGTGGGGGATCTTAGAGCCCGGGGAATCCGGCAAGGTGACGGGGGTGACGATGGTCTGGTAGTAGCACTGTCCGCTGGGGGAACAGGATCATCGCCACAGTTACAGCAGGCAGCAGGTCATTCTCACTCAGTGATCCACCCCCACAACCACAAGCTGATGGTGTGACAGAGCACACGAGACGGGATTGTTATCTACGGGAATATCCACTAATACACTTCCTCTCTGGGAGCCTGAGACAATAAGGCCTCTGTTCCAGTTCCCATCCCTTCCCCATGTGGTCTTCTACTTCCAGGGAACCTGCCGTTCATTCAGCCTGTCTGGGCTCAGCCTCACACTCCGGGGCTTGGCAGGAGGGCTCTAAGCGACAGCTTTCACGGCATGGTGCAGCTCGCAGGGCGTTCCCCTCGGCTCCGCTCCGAGACCCCAGCAAGTGGTCTTGCTTCTACTCACCAGTAGAGTTTGGAGCGTTCCACCAGGGCATAGGTGTCCCCGTCTCCAATGAAAGCCCGGCAGCTCAGACACGTAAAGCATTCTGGGTGATATTTCTGTTCCCCGGCGACCTGTGGGTGGGACGAGAGTGGGAGAGGGATGTGAGAGGGCGGTACCACGTCAATGTTCTTGCAAAAAAACACGACGAGGGGCTTCCCCATGACATGCGTTTTGAAACCATGAAAACTTTAAGCCGAGAAACAGTAAAAACTCCAGTATGTGGCAACAGAAGGTGGAAGTAACGGGCTCAGACCTGAGTTACCCACCGTCTGAAAGTGGGATCACTATGAGAAATAGTACCAATGGAACCCTGGCATTCATTTTTAAATATGTTACAACGTGCATTTCACATTTTACGCGTTGTTAGCACGGGACAGCCTGAGCAACAACTCTACTGTGGTTTTAAGATGCATCAAGATATACGCCTCTAAATATGCTAATACGCTAAACATGCATCAGCTGGCAAAAGGGCCATCTTCCAGCGTCTCCGCTGTCCTGCGTGACATTTGCCCCTCTTAGTGGGCACAGAGGTGCTACAGGAACAGAAAAACTGATAATAAAAAAACTGACAGATCTGTATCTGTTTATCTGTATTACATTATAAGTATTTGGGCTTAAAAAAATTGTAAACATACTTAAGCGAGGCAACTTCATAGGCGCGTGTCCATGGAAACAAAGGAGGACATTAGCATGTCTTCCCTGGTCCTTCCCGGTGAGACACAGCGTCAAACAGCAGCGTGGGCCAACATCTGCGTGTCAAACTCTTGGGCCACTCTGGGCTAAAGTTCATTATACCCTGAGTCATGACCCAGCCCAAACACAGAAGAGCTCTCCTGTATGCGGGGGGGGGAGGCCAGACTGCCCCAAAGATAATGGTGACCAGGGGCAAAAAAGGTACCAATTTGGGAAGACCGGTGCTGTCCCACCCCAGTTAAGTGAAGGGCGATTTCACAGGCGTATTCCATGAGCGCGTCCTGCGGAGCACGGCCCTGTAATTAGCGTGCGAAACACCCACACAGGCCTGAAGAGCCAGACACAAGCAGGAGCCTCGCACACAAGCGCCCCGGTGACCTGGAGCGGCCCGGACTCTGCGATGGACCGGGCGATATCATGCTCTGATCACTGCAGAGCGCTAGGTCTGCGGACGCCCTTCACAAATACCATGCAAATGACCTTACCAAGGCGAGATAGACACCCTTTTCATGCCAGTACCTGGTGGGTGTGTTTTGTTTTTTTTTGGGGGGGGGGGGGGGGGGGGGGGGTGTGGGGGGGGGGGGGGTTGTCGGCAACACCCAGCCCCTAGATTGGAGGGCAGAGAAGC
>JAODKM010000119.1:782714-797005 GCA_026780845.1 Petrocephalus sullivani
TTGCATATCGTTCTTTAATTACCCCCCCCCCCCCCCCATTTTGGGAACACTAAAAATGCACCTCTTTCTGAAGTGTCAGCTCTGACATAAGGGGCAAGTTTCCACAGACCGCCGTCTCTCATACACACACACACACACACACACACACACACGTCCACATACGCTACGGGCTGCTAAAATAGCATAGCAGACCCGAGTTTCCTGTACTGTAATTAACATGTGCCTGTGACAGTGTGTGTGTGTGTGTGTGTGTGTGTGTGTGTGTGTGCGCGCGCTTTGGTGAACTCAACTCAACAACCCTATATTGGCTGAAACTTATCCTCACCTTATTCTCAAGATTGAAAAAGCCCCAATTTCCCTGTGGGGGGGTAACTCCACTGATCTCACATGTGTATAAACTAACCACAGATCTTTGCTGGTGCTGGTGGGGGAGTTTATTCTCCATTCAGAAATCAGTGCCTAAGCTCTTCTGTGCAATTCTCTTTGCTTGCAGGCCAACTGCTTGGTTTGTTTTTCTACAAAAACTGCCCCATCAAAACGCCCAATTTCCCTGCCTATTTAGCCCCTGGAATGAGGAAAATGACAAAGATTAGCGGGCCGCCGAAAGGAAAACATGTCTATAAATATCTGGGCGAGAAGGCAGTATTTTGGGAAAAGGCGAGCGTGTGTGACAGAAACGGGGGGTCCCAGGTGTAAGACCAGGGCCCCCGGCCTCACCCCCAAGCAGACGCCGCATTCCTGCGCCGATTCTCCGGCACCGTACGGCGGGTCGCCCGGGAGGGGAGCCGCGTCCCGGGTTAGTGACAGCCGCATCGCGGGGTCCTGCGCTCACAGGGGGACGTCTCCGGGGCCCCCAGCGCCTACATTTATAATGCACTTATTATGACGCCCGTAAGCCGATGCTGATTTTTAATGCCAAGTGGGACAGCCGCTCTCTAGGTGAGCTTGGGAGGGGCGCGGGCGGCCCCGGCAGTCAGACCCGGGCAGCTACCCGGGCTCCGAATGCACTGCATCCGATCCGCACCCGCATCCCACATGCACAGAGCCAGAGTAAAAGGCTGGGGGTCTGCTCTGGCGTGCATGCATCCCCCCCCCTAACGAGACCCCCGAGCGGAGCAGGCGCGTGCCGCACGCTCATTTCTTCCCCGGGTTCCGGCGGCCGCGACCTTGATTTTGCAGCACTGCCCGTACGGTGTTCTATGTGCCCGCAGGAATGGCATGGCATAGCATGGCATAGCATGGCATGGCATGGCATGGCATGGCGTGTCCCCCCCCCGGTCACAGGACGCCCACGCCGGACTGCCGCAGCAGAGCGCGCATCCTGCCGCGTGCTCCAGCACCCATCCGCACGCGCCGCGTCCCCCCCGGCGGAGCGTCGCGCGGCGCATCGGCGCGTTTCACATGCTGTCCGGCCGCTTCGGAGGCTCCCATCGCCCCCATCGCCCCCATCGCCGGGCTCACCTTCCTCCTCTCCCATGCGCTCGTCCTTCCAGGTGCAGCAAAGCAGCATCAACCTCATGCACGTTCCTCCCAGGAGCTCTTCGGCAGAAGGGACGGAGCCAAGACGCCGCAGCCTCACCCTAGTCCGCCGGGACCGTATCGGACCGCACCGGCACGTATCAGCGCTGCGCTCCGGGCAGATATTTATTTATTTACGTCTCTGTCGTCATTGGAGGGGGCGGCCCCGACTAAATAAAGCAGACGGGGATGCGGCGTGGGCCGACCGAAAGCGTTCCCTGTGAATGGAGGCGCGTTCCCTGTGGATGGAGGCGCGCTCACGCGGCACGGAGACGCGCCCGAGGGCGATGTGCGTGGCGCTGAGGATGGTGTATTTATAAAACAAGCATGACCGACATCGTGCATGGAGCCCGTTTGAGCTGTAGCCGTTCTAAAAATAAACACGCAAGCTTCGTTCAGTTAAAGTATTAAAAGTTTATTGTTTTATTTACTGAAGCAGTTTAAAGGTCGGCATGTCCAGGACGAATTCAAATATGCGTCGTGGCAAAAGTGCAGTACCCTCCGCCCGTCCCCCCCAGGTTACCCCCTTTAAATAAGAATAAAAGCCCCCGGTAGATACTATGAGTGAGGTCTGGCAGGGCTCAGAGACAGTCCAAATGCAGCACCGAATACAATAACTGAAGCAGAGACTCCTCACTACTCGCCATCTTCGTGAAGGCCGGGTGACCTCCAAGTCCGGCCGAGTTTGGGAGCGGGGATATTTAATCATGCGCCTCGTCTTACGGTCATCCTCAAACAAACATGGACGGAGCAGCGATGGAGAAATTACACCAACCCACAGCATCAACGAACAAAAGTCTAAATTACATTTTTCTTCACAGTGACTAAAAAGCACAGGCAAAGCAGAAAAAATGTATACCATAATTTGTTTATAAAGTTTTAAAAGTCAAGTTAGGAACGGTGCAAAACATGTAATTACTCAGTTTTCATTAGTAATTGTACGCCAACCAACCAACCAAAAAAAATAATAATAATAATAAAAAATCACGGATGACTATCAAAAACACCTAATCCCCATTCCCGAGGACAGGGAATAAAGCAACTATAAAGTAGTTATTCATACATACATCATGTACATTCCAACTCATGCTATTATTCCTTAAATTTGGCTTTTTAACCCCACTATTACATAAAACAAAGGATTTAAAAAAAAAAAAACTTGGGTTGAATGTGTTACTGAAGCTTATTGACGGCAATGACGGGCAGAGCATCGTCAGCGGAGGCCATCCCATCAAGGCCGAGGGCTTGCAGCCACGTAGGTCTGAGCTGGAGAGCTGTCATCTCTTTGGGGGGGTTGGGGGTCAGTCAAATGCACCGTTTTACCCCTGCCTCTAAAACTGTCAAGAACATCCCCTCAGGAGGACAAAAATCCTAGAGCGGTGCTTAAGGTGACCGTGCATCTCCGGCCCCATGTCCACGCTGAACAGCTCACCCCTCCGACGCGCAGAAGGCTGCTCTTCCTTCTGAATCTAAGTGCATTGTTACAATTAGATACACACTATGTTTTATTCCCACAGGATACACTGCAAATGTTTGTTTTCTGAAACACAACAGAAAGCTGCATATTGTGTAAAAAAGCACCTGATCTCAGCAGTAACAATAAAATCTGATTATGGTATTAATAGTAAGGCACCAATTCTGCTGAGCACAACGGATATTACTAGAAGTACTTAGAGCACCATTGAACGTAGCCAAGTAAAATAAAAAAAACAGTGGACAAACAACTTAAATGGGAAGGATGCGTGTCTTGACAATGCAGTGGCAGTGGGAATGGTAACAGGCCGGTATGACGATAAGCACGGGGTGCTAAGGCACGCTCTTCATCTATAACTTTCAAACATTGTCTTTTTTTGTCTGAACGTCGGCTTTTTTGACAGGACTTGTTAAAAAACAAAAACCTATAGTCCAATGTGTACAAAATAACATTACAAGTTTGTACTGGAAGAGGGACTTTTTTGGTAATATATAAAGATGTACATTCTACATCATGCAGTAGCACCATGGATTCTTGAGGTCACTTCATTTCTTCAGAGGTTCTTTACTTCTTCCTTTTCCCACAATATTTGCCCTGGCACCCTCCGACACCTGGGAAACAGACAGACGGGGCCCGGCAGGGCTATGACATCACACCCCGGGCCCAAAACAGCCGGCTGCTGATTTTTACGACCCGAAAGCAGACACTTGGTTTTTGTCACGGAAAATTACTTCCACTTGACCATGACGACCTAACCTCCTGCATTAGGGTACAGCTTAGGGTTCATATCAAGGCACGCCAGAGATCATCCCATCGCCTTCCACCACGCCTGAATGCATGCTGAGTGTTTTATGCAGGAAAGCAGCAGATAAATTCTGCTTTCAATTTATTTTGGTGGCATTTCCTGTTTCGGTGAAGGCGTGACCATTATTATGGGAAAACTCAGCGATGTGCTCCAGAAAGGAACATTAGCTGCTCGCCACATAGCTATCTCCACATTCCGTTACTTGAACTTTCCACTCGATGGGCGAGGTGGGTGACTCAAGCCAGGAGGCGTCAGATAGCAGCAGTGCGTCCTGAAGCTGCCTCCTGCACCGGGCTCTGCTGTGGAGCTTCCCATCTACCCTCTGCGAGTCCCGACAGACAGCCATCCCCGGCTGGCAGGGTGCTGGCCGCGGCCGTAGGGTTCCTACCTCCATGACCTCTGCCCAGAAATCCCTGGAGGCTGCTGTACTTGGCCGCTTTGGCTGGGAAGGGGAGCGAAAGGAAGGAACATGCTGAACTTCAGGATCTCATCCTCACAACTCAGAATGCAGTCCCCGAGTAGCAGAGCTAGACGTACGATAAAGCGAGAGCATACACAGCACACGTGGAGGTACACAGGTCTGTAGCCAGCGAGGTACGGCCGTAGGCAAGCCAAGAAGGCAGCCAATACACTACAAACTAGACAAGGGTGTGAATGACTTAGTTACGGTGGATCTTCCTCAGCGTTCCAATCTGTCAAAATGACGGACGGCATTCAGATTTTTACTTTAAAATATTCAATTATAGGAAATACTCGGTGCGGACAGTGTCACGCCAGCCTTCGCTCTAAGCGCTTCTGGAGCAGAGGCGGCTATAGTGCGCTCACCTTGCTGCGCTGCGAGTGCCGGCCCACCAGCTCCGAACCCTACACAAGGAGAGAGGTTCCATTACCTAACGGAAGCTAACATGCTAAGGGTGCTGACACGCGAAGGTCAGCCTAGTGGGAAGTAGGAAGCACAGGCACACGTCCGCAGCCTGCATCGCCCTCAGCCCATTTGCAGAACTAAACTTTTACTATCACAATAACGCAACAAAAAAGGAACAAGGAGCTTCTGGAATTTAGCGACGATTTCAGTTCTGCCAGCCGGGCGACGATGGGGACACGCATTGGATCACGACACTGGCCTGAATGGAAAGTGTGTAAAAGGTCTGTGGACATGAGGAATAGTGATATGTCAGTGTTCTGCTTGGCACCAGGCATCACCGACACACACAAGCTGTGGCTGAGCGTTAGCCTTCATGTGAGGTGGTTGTTAGACAGTCAACGCCGGGCATCGATTCAGAAAGGTGGAACCCAAACCTAAATGTATAGGAAAATGTTTACAGTGCTTGTAGCCACATTCAAGTATAAACCTGTCACTGTCCTAGAGTTATGTACAGAACACAACAGCATCTATTGAAACTTTCCATTAGCCGGTGCATTAAATCCAAAGCGACGTGCATTTGAGAAAGCGGGGGAAGCCGGCCCATGGGGCCACTGGCGACATGGGCCCAGCTCAAGGGCCAGACGGTGGCAGCACTTTGCCAACCACAGCGACTGAACCAGCGACTATCTGATCCTACTTAGGGGTCTGGTCCTCCACCAGGCCCCAGAAAGGCAGGAGGTCACCCGCATACAGAGGCAGAGCCCAAACCCAAAACGGGAGCTAAGGGGGCACTGTTACAAGGCCACCCCCTTGCTTCTTCTGTGAACATTCCCCAGCTGTTCACAGTGGGAGAGAGTGCCGCCTGGGGAATAAACACATGTACTACATGTTCTCTTTGCTGTTCCCAAAAGAGATTAATTGCTCATGTGTTTCAGAAGAGAAGCTGCTTTTTATACAATACCCTAATTCCTGAGGTCTGTTTATGCATTTCAGTGTATTTCCACTTTCATGTAGTTTTCCTGTGTTGTAAATCACCAGTCTGTTGCACCAGTATTTCATTTGTTCAGTTTAATTCCGTTTTGACGTTGTTCCTCAAAGGACGGAGCAGCATACCTGGAAGTGGCTGCTGGTAACCAGCACCGAGGGCACCTGCAGGAAAAAAAGAACAACATGACCTGACTAAAAGCGTGCCTGAACACCTAGCTTGCAGCAGCTCCTGGCAGGGTAAATAAGTGCCTTCAGGATATTACCTGACTTTAACCTAGTTCAGATACAGCGCTGCGTCTGAACACATTTCCTCCAGCTACATCACATCCTCAGGCACCATCCCACCAATCACAGGGGCTCTTATTGCCAAGGTCTCGGCAGGTAGGAAACACACCTGAGTGTGTATGTGTGTGTGTGACAGGGTAAGCTGGCGATGTGCGTGTGTGACAGGGTAAGCTGGCGATGTGTGTGTGTGACAGGGTAAGCTGGCGAAGTATGGAAAGGGGTGTTTTCCATTTTTATTGACGGTACCCAAATCAGAAGCTTGGCACGGATCATTTAGGATCAGAACAGTGTCTTTTACTTTTTCACTGGGTGATTTAGTCAGAACTGCACAGGGAGTTGGATCTAATTGTTTATGCAGCTGTCTCATGTGAAACAATTTCAAAGCTTTAAATTGCAGTATATCACTCAATATTATAAAATAATAATAATAAATATTATATCAGCTAATATCATGTTTCAATCCAAAACATCCTGTTGAGAGTATGCACCCATATGAACAGGGTTAGAAATGATTCCTGGTCTTTTGTTTGTGGTTTAATGGCGTAACGAGTTGTCGTCCTTTCTAGATGAACGATTACTTAATTATAAATGTCAATCAGTGTAAGAAGTCTGAATGTTACCCACCGTCTTTTTCCAGTCTCTTAAAGTTTTGTTACCCAGAGGACAGGTTACATGCCTTTTCTGATAGGAAACACATCTAACCCTTACTGATGTATTTATTTATTTTGATTTAATTTATTTAATTACTTAATTTATTTTTAGCTTTTGAGTTTCACCTGAAGCGCATATCTACCTTTAAACCACCCCCAGGCCCGTCATCGGCACAGGGCCGAGGCCCTGAAAGGCTGAATTTAAATAGATCTCGGATGGTCGGGTCCCGTTTTCTCACCTGGCTGGTATCCTGCAGACAGAGAGCCGTAGCCTGTGGGAAAGGGGGAGATGGGACAGATAAACAGATGAGAGAGAGGGAGAGAGAGAGAGCGACTGATGGGGAGGCTGGCAGGCGGAGATTACTCTGAAGCTGCGCTTCCCAGGTCCAAGCGGCACCCCCGGAACCCCCCATCCCTCCCCATGACTCACGGGGCTCCATGCCTTAAACATCGTGATTAATCCTGATGTTATCTGCGCTGCTGTTTGTACTGTGGTTCACCTGCATCTTCCTCACACCGGTAACAGTCTGTATTTATTGAAATGTGAGTCGTGTGTCCTCTAAACATGGGGCATGCTGTGTGTTTATGCATCTCCTCACCATATTCCTTAGGACAGACAGTTCCTGACAACATCTTTTACCTGGTTTCGGCGGTTTACCAGCTCCAATGTCCACACCCGATGGGTATCTCACACCTACAAGATCACACATGGGATTAGTCAGGCCTGTGATACAGCAGGTCATGTGACCCTCATGAGACGGAAACAAAAATACCAAATAAACAGAAAGGACCAGAACACAGGGAGGTCACAACGGTTTTTATGATTGTTTCCCCTCCGCCATCTCCGCCCTGATAGAGATACAAATCACAGTTCTAGAATGGCTTTGGTCAGCCTCGTTACAAAGCTCATTCACAGGCAGGAAGCTGGGATCGGTGGCATTTCCGGGCCAACCGACAGCACAGGTCCCCTGGGGGTCTAACGGGCCGGTGGTACCACATCAGCGGGACTGAGAAGGACGAGCAAAGTGCACTCTTCCCCACGCACCCAAAGAGACCCACAAATAAGGTCATACATACCGATGCAAGCATTCAGTACTGCATGATACACGATCCATGATACACACACAAACACAATACTGAATATTGGTTCATTTCAGGGTTTAGTACTGGCACAAGAAACAAATACATGTTATAGCTTCTTGAGAGGGAAATGTTTGATCAAGTGCAGTTTAATGTGCTTACCTGGTGCTGGCAGAGGTATGGCACCAGGGGGCGTCCCTGCCCCTCCTGCGACTCCAGTTTGGTAAGGAACTGAGAGAAAGAGACATCCAGAAACAGTGAGCCCCAATGACAATGTTCCGCTAACATTGTATTCCACGTTAATTCCACACATGTTTAGGGGGCATTAAAACCATGGTAAAGTTTTAATGTTATAACTATGGTGACCAAGATAATCCATGTCAGGGAAGGCATACTAAGCTTGTACAAGATTTGTACATTACCATTTAAATTAAAAGGACTTGGATTTCACTTAGGCACTGAGTTCCTGCTGTGTGTTGATTGGTCAGCCTCCTATAATCATGCTTGTGTCACTAATGTTAATGTGAAACAGCTGGATGAGTCTTTCAGTCAAGGAAACAAACCAGTCATAGTGCAAGAAGAACTGAACTATTTAGCTGAGGACAGGAGCCTTTCATTTTTAAAGTAGTTTGTACAACCTGCAGTATCCCAAAGCGCCCCCCCTGACAGGGACTATCTGGGCCCCCTTGCCGTAACAGACATCCCACCTCAAACTGACCGCCGCTCCCAATGCCCAGTGTCCCGGAAGCCTGTCCTTCTGCCATTCAATGTGGCGGTGGAATTAGCTGGCGAGGACTCTTACCCCCAATTCAACACTAGGTTTGCACAGTATATAACTGAATGCCATCCAGACACAATATATGGTATTTTGACAGTATTTTAAAATCAAGGATATTCCAGTATTCCAGTAGAGGGGGAGTCAATACCGCGGTAATAGCATAATATCGGCCAGGCTGGGCCAGCACCCCCCTCCCTGCTGTCCTCTTATCCCCCCCCCCCCTCCCGGGAAGTCTGCATGCCTAAGGTGGGAGGTCTGCTTTAATGGTGGCCGGAGAGCCGCGACTCCAGGCACTTACTTCCATGACCATAGGGATAAGCACCCAGACCTGCAGGGAGACAGCGAAGGTCAGCGGAAGTGACGCGGCCCGTAACACACGCAGGAGGAAATGCGGCCCGTTTCGGACGGACGCCGCGGCTCTTTGTTGTCATAGCAACCGGACCGGAAGTTCGTCCATCTGCAGTCCCGGCTCCTGGAAGTGGGCCCTGCGGACTCTAAACAGCCTCCAAGCCAGTGTCACTTACAGCATCTATCAGCTTTAAAAAGCACTCTGGACCTTGCTGCTACCAAATATGGCGAGGTTTATGTTGTTGAGGTTATGCTGCGGTTAAACCGCCCAACTGTAAAAGTAACCGAACCGTGATGTCGCCCTCCTTCCTCCTGCCGAAAAAAGACATTCATATTTGTTTTGTAATGTCCCGTATTATTCACGGTGAATAAGCCTCATTAACATTTCAGCAGCACAACAAATAGCTCCATGTGCTACGAGATATTAACTGTGCAATTCTAGCAGCAAAATTAAACGGGGCATGAAAGAGAATCTTCATCAGAGGGGACTGACTGGATGTGTGAAAAATTAAGAATTGCATTAAGAGTTAATTTCTCAACCGATGTATTACCTGGTTTTGGAGGTTTACCAGCAGGAACACCTGCAGATCAGAAAAAGTAACCATTACATTAGGCATGTGGCGCCCTCATGCGGCAGAGATTGGGTAAGACAGGCTGTCTGCATACATTGTTTTTCTGGATAAATAAAACATTTTCAGCGTATTTCGGTATTTAAACGCCATTTTTGTTTTTAATCATAGCGTTATTTTCAATTTCCGTGTGGTGTATACATTTGATATAATAAACAGATTAGTTATATATGCACACTGCCTGGAATACACTTGACTTTGGGGTCAATTTTGGTCGTTGATGCTACAAAACCCATTAAAAATAAAAAGACTGTATCCTCTGTGACCCAGCAGGTGGCGGTAGAGTTAGATAATCCGGCCCTGATTTACCACGGTACCAACTCATGCTTAAATGGCCTTCGCGTTATGTCATCTTGGACTGTGGCAGTGGCTGGAAGTGCACAGTACTGTGGAGAAGTCAATAGGCAGTCAAAGAAATGTTTAAAGCCACTTATCTGTGTATATTTGCTAAAAAAAGACAGTTTAACATTAGATCGTATGTAAATTGAGAAATACAATAAAAACGAACGTGAATTTCTTCTGTACTCCAAAAAGTTCCTGATACCTTGTTAGATGGCTGGAAGAACACCGCTTCAGTTCCCAAACTTCTACCTAGGGACACCTCAGCCATTCCATGTATTCAATAAATTTAATCTCCACTCAATTAATTAAATTAATTACTAATTTATGTGTGTGCAGTGCCATATGCGGTGTGCTGGCAGGTCCGTGAGAAATACACAGGTACATTGGACGGATGCTCCAGACACTGGGTGGCTTCAGGACAGCTTTGGAAGTGGTTAAGCTGACGTAGTATCATAGTTGTCACCAACATGAAGATCATTTCAGCATAATTTTCTTTGACTTTTGCACAGTACTGTGTAAAACTGCAAAACTGGACCATAAGCTCCTTTGGCATAAAATTAAACCCTACTTAGCAAAAAACTGCTTTAGAACAGGCATACACGTATAATAATGTATCATATATACACATTTTACAGGGCAGGAGTGGCTGAACATGCGTGCTTACCTGCACCTGGCTGGGCTGCACCAGCTGAAAGTAAAATAAACTGACGTGGAGACGGACAACACGCATAAAATAACCAATTTCCTATCTGCGATTATGGTTTGAGGGCTGTGCAAATGAAAAACCCATAAGATGCTCCCTTGTAGGATGCTATACTAGATTAGCGAATTAGCCTCGGAGCACGGCACAGAACAGTATGGACTGCCTTCTGAAAATCAAAAAGGTGGAGATTCATGTTTGCTCCATTAGGGGGCGCCACCACACAAGTGCTGTCTGCTGAGAGCAAGGCATTACTGCACTGTAGCATGTTATTGTGATTTTTTTGAAGGTGTCCCAACTCCTTAAAGGGGAGACTGAGTTCAAAAAAGGAGAAGGAGTTCAAGAAAGGAGAATGCTTCTGAGTTAAATCAGGACACTGAATCCAGTGAACTGCACAAAGAGAGTAATGTTTACTCACCGACACCTGTTCCAGCTGTAACAAAGAAGAGTTTGGAATAAGTACCATAAAATACCTTAAATAAAATACCAGAATTGTGTCTTGGTGTATGAACAAAAACGTTTTTGGTGAGCTTTTCCTGTCAGTGACAGTTTGAAAGGCACTACGCTGAAATTAAAGTTTCCACACACTGACATGGTCAGAAAACATCATTAAGCCTGTTTCTGTGATTTATTACAGTTTGCAGCTGTGGATTTGACACAGGTTTCAGCTCCGTTTCAGTGCGATAGTCCCGCCCCGCCCATGTGGCCCGCCAACCCAAAGAGCAACACCAAAAGATGAGCCACAAAGCCACGTACCGCTTGGCTGCACAATGCCAACACCGACTGCAATCACAAGCAGAGGTTACCATGGTAAATGTCTGATTACTGTCAAAAGTGATCTCTGATGCCACAGAGTAACACAGAGTGTGCTGTCAAGTTACACAGCACTTGTAGGCAAAGCACAGATTGGAAATGTGCAGTCAGAGATGTGAGGATATTCAAATACCTGCAGCAGCTCCAGCCCCACCTGCAAGAAAGAGACAGGTACTGAGCAGACTTCTGATGGCCAGCCGTGGATTGTCCTTTGGCTGGCTAACTCTATGGCAGCGTTTCCCAGTTCAGTCCTCTGGGACCCACAGACAGTCCATGTTTTTGCTCCCTCACAGCTCCTGCAAAAATGTGGACTGTCTGGCAAGCAGCTGGGAGGGAGCAAAACCATGGACCGAATGTGCATCCCCAAGGCCCGGATTGGGAAACACTGCTCTGTGTAGTGAAAGTGAGCCAATCTGCTGCTACGGGAGTTAACTCCTATTTGTCCTTATATTCTGTGGTACGGAAGCATTGTCACCCAGCGTGGTGGCTGGAAGCACGGGACGCAGAAACAGGAGACTGGGATCTTTGGCTGCAGGGGCAGGTGGGTGGGTGGGAGGTTAGTGAGGTTTTGCCAGACATCTTTGGCAGTTTTGGAGATGGGGGGTGGAAAGGGGGAGACGACACCCAGAGAACGTTTGTCATCACGGAACATGCAGCATGATAGATCTTACTGGGTACAGGGGCCTTGCCAGTTGTGACACTAGCCACCGCTCCTGCCAAAAGACAACAGGTTTCAGCCCCCTTTGGAGGCGCGATGGGGTATATAAGGGCAGCATCTGCCCACTGTGATATGAAAGCAAGAGGAAGTCGATTAGAGAAGCTTCTGGCAACTTCAGGGTCCAGCAGCTTCAATCAGTACCTGCCCATTGACCTGGATGGTAGCAGAACACCTGGCACGTCACTGGAGTGCCCGAGGGGGCGGGTGTGACTAGGCGACCCGAGCAGAGTGGGGGGAGTATGCAGGCGGCTAAGACTGGGCTTTCCTAGGTGTATCGTACAGCACAGCTTGCAGAACAGCCATGTTAGAGCACTAAGTCCGAGCCCGATACTCAAATAGCAGCCCTTATGCCAGTGGGATGCTCAGTCCATGCTATGTCATCTGCAAATTTAATCCAGCATGTTGCACCAAGCTTTCCCTAGAAGATTCCCTGGAATCACCAAGCTTTCCCTAGAAGATTCCCCGGAATCCCCAAGCTTTCCCTAAAAGATTCCCCGGAATCCTCAAGCTTTCCCTGGAAGATTCCCTGGAATCCCCAAGCTTTCCCTAGAAGATTCCCTGGAATCACCAAGCTTTCCCTAGAAGATTCCCTGGAATCCCCAAGCTTTCCCTAGAAGATTCCCCGGAATCCCCGTAGGTAAGCTGGAGAAGACCAGTCAATGGTGGAGACTCTTCATTTGTGGGAGGCCTTAAGACTTTCAGATTTTCTCATTTGAGGCTGTTTAAA
Organism: Petrocephalus sullivani; assembly: GCA_026780845.1. Classification (NCBI taxonomy): domain Eukaryota; kingdom Metazoa; phylum Chordata; class Actinopteri; order Osteoglossiformes; family Mormyridae; genus Petrocephalus; species Petrocephalus sullivani. The sequence continues at coordinate 795,434 of JAODKM010000119.1, forward strand.
GAAACGAGAACTGACAGAATACATCCAAGTCGTCCGTCTGTTACAGCTTAACCTTAATAAAAGTTTTTAAGAGCACAGAGGCCAAGCCTGTAACTGCAGCCGCACGAAGATCTGTGCCGTGTTCAGTTCAGAGCAGTGATCGCGGTCAATACCTGGAATCTGAGTGCCACCTGGTTCTGAAATCAGATCCTTTGCTGTGAAAACAGGACAAGACAATCAGAGATAAGAATGTGGCCAGGCGTTAAGGCACATGAGAGTAACATAACAAACAGGGATGTTATAGAAACGGCATGCCAATCTGAACCGGGCCTCTGTGGGAAGGAGCAGAGGCTGGCGAGGCAAATGTTGGAAGCCAAATCACAAGAGAATTAAACATAGAGAAAAAAATAGTGTGCCTAAAACAATCAAGGCTTTCCAAAGTAATGCTGTCAGTGAGAGCCTCATGAGAAGCGACATAAAATACAGACAAGCTTCATTTCACAGGTTTCAGTGGGAGTGAAGCTCACAGTATGAGGTCATAGTCTGTTCCTGTTCAGGAAATCCCTGCAGGTTAGCCCTCAGAAAGGCTATCCAAGGCTCGCTCTTACCATCACTCCAAGATCTTTTGTGATTAAAATCCACAAGCTTGATGTACATGTGCAGTAAGAAATCCAGATATGCTGACTGGTATAAAATACCTGGCTTTCCAACGGGCACTAGTGGGAGGCCCGTACCCCCTGGGACAAGCCCGGCTGTCCCAACTGGCACAGATGGACCCCCGATTGCCCCCGGTGTCGCACCGGGAACAGCCACGCCTGCTGCCACAGGAACTCCTACAGAGAGGACAGAACACTAATAGTCGTTAAGAGGGAGCATCACGATCTGCTCATCCCCTCGAGATACAGAGAGTGGGAAGTCTTACCATATTTTGGTTTAACACCTGCTGGGTACACTGCAAGACAACAAACAGGACCTTACTATTCAGACAGTCCTGCTTTTTCAAATCAGAAAACAACAGATCTTAGGCATACTGTACCTCCAGCAGCTCCAGGTACCGCTCCTGGTACCGCTCCTGGTACCGCTCCTGGTACTGCTCCTGGTACCGCTCCTGGTATCGCTCCAGGGACACCAGCTCCTCCAACCCCACCTGGTACACCTTGAGAAGGACCATAACTGTGCTTTAGCAATTATTGCTATATATTAGCAATAATATATTAGCAATTACAGTACAGTTTTTTATTTATTTCACTGTAATGACAAATAGTTTATACTGGAAATGTGATTACCATATTTTGGTGGTTTAACACCCGCTGGATACACTACAAGACAAAATACCGGCCTTTACTATTCAGAAAAATATATTTTTCAAACCAGGAAAAAACACATCTTAAGTGTACTGTACCTCCAGCACCTCCAGGTACCGCTCCAGGTACTACTCCAGGTACCACTCCTGGTACTGCTCCTGGAACACCAGCTCCTCCAACCCCAGCTGGTAGACCTTAAGAAGGATCATAATTGTGCTTTAGCAATTATTGCTATATATTAGCAATAATATATTAGCAATTACAGTACAGTTTTTTATTTATTTCACTG
>JAODKM010000119.1:806554-832653 GCA_026780845.1 Petrocephalus sullivani
GCACAGCACTAATGCTGCACAACACTGCAAATGCTGCACAGCACTAATGCTGCAAATGCACTGCAAATGCTGCACAGCACTAATGCTGCACAACACTGCAAATGCTGCACAGCACTAATGCTGCAAATGCACTGCAAATGCTGCACAGTACTGCAAATGCTGCACTGCACTAATGCTGCACAACACTGCAAATGCTGCACAGCACTAATGCTGCACAGCGCTGCAAATGCTGCACAGCACTACAAATGCTGTACAGCACTAATGCTGCACAACACTGCGAATGGTCTTGCGGGGACATGTTACCTGTCCCAGTGGGATACCCAGGCTTGGCTCCTGCCGCACCTCCAAAGCCCCCATAACCTGTGACACACAGATATTGTCCGAATGCCTGTGGCTAGCTGCATCAACAGGTGGATGCTGTACAGCTAAACATTTTTAGGCACAGGAGACAAAGAAGACTACGTACCATACTTGCCCCCTCCAAACTGTCCTAAGCCACCTGTGAGGAACAGTTCAGATCATAGTCAGTCTGTAAATCTATAAACAGCTCCCTGTTAATGTGACCTTTGTCACAATGTACAACAAGCAACAACAATCCTGTGCGTAGACAGCGAAGTTGCTTCCTATGATTCACTGTGCACCAAAAAACGTGATACTATAATTGAGTATGTCCTTCTTAGCATTTTAAAATGTAACCAATGCATATTTAAGGTGATCTGGTAGGTTCTAATCTTACACAGCCCTTGAGGTGTGTGGAGAAATCACTCAGCAGACAAAGAGACCACATAGGGGCAGTGGTACTTTAGCTTAATGGTTAGGGTGGTTGAAAGGGTGGAGGTTTGAATCCACGACCAGCGAGCTGCCCTGGGCAAGGTCCTGCTCCCTGGGTGCTGCTGTGTCACACATGGGTTAGATGCAGTGCCTCATGTTGTTGTTGGCTGTGGTGTGTCAAGAATGACAATGAATCACCTTCATCTTCTCTGACACATCAGAAAACATATAAGGGGTTAATCTGTTTCCAGCCCAACGACTCTGGTTTCGTAGGACAGCACAGTCCGGAGTGATCCGATCACTCCAGAGTAACTATCATTATTGGGGCCCAAGTACCGTGGCTACCACTGAGTCCAAGCGAGCTGAAATCTGGTAATTACGATAAGCCTTGAAATTCTGCCGTGTCGTTAGGGTTTATGCAGCTGTAAACCAGCACAAACTGGAATTTGCCTCAAATGATTCAAGAGTCTACAGCATCCAGCTGTCGGCGTCACTTTTTAAAGTTATCTGTACTACTGAATGACACTTGACACTGTTACCATAAAACCACAAAAAGCAAATTTTCAGTTTCTGTCCTCAGTGACTCACAAGGTGGGTCTCCTGCGTCCTCCTGATGCTGTTTTGACCCACACTCTGTATATTCTGTTTTATGGTATAAAGCAAAGTAGTCTGAATGCATTTTCATAATTTTCTGCCAGATACAGCACCTTGGGCTTTGGGTGATTTGATGGGGTATCCATAGAAGACTCCTGGCTGCAGTGGGACCCCATATCCACGAGCTCCTGTTAAGAAACACACATCCACACCGTCTCTGATAAGAGCTCAGGAATGCCCTGTCTGTGACCTACAATGCTTGCTGCCAATCAGAATATTTACCGTTAAGTCCATAACCCAGTTGTCCCTGCTGCCCCGCCCCAGGAACTGAAGGGAAGTAAGTCATAAAAGGGTTAGCAGAATCAACACAATGAGCTTCTTCCCTGCACTTTCATTCCTCGCAAGGATAAACCAACTTTTGTCAGAAGGCACTGAAACACACTCAGAGAGGCCATCCAGTGACCGAAGGCCAGCGCAGAGCCCAACTGTGCTTTGTTGATATTTTCTCCTTTATGCAAAATTGATTTTCATGTTTGTAAGAGATTCAGCGATGACTACGATGATTAAATTTGTCTGGTTCATAATGCCGGTTTAAATTGAATTACGCCAAAGAGAGCACACAGCTGGAATGTCCAGTCAATCCGTCCTCCACAATGTACAATTGTGTGTGGTGGCTTTTCCATTTGCCAGTGAGCTGCAGCAGAAAACAGCGTGTACAGTTTCATGTGCCTGGGGCAGGTCAGCACTGTCCCCTTACGTGATTTGGGTTTCAGCCCATCCCCTGTGGCCACACCAGGAAGGACCCCTCGCCCGCCAAATCCTATGAAATACAGGACACGCCGAGATCACAGTCACATTGTTAGTTATGTTAAAATACTCTGCACTCTATTTATTATTCAGCAAAAGTGACCCACCTTGTCCAGGTACAATACCTCCTTGGTAAAGTCCAGGTATTCCCACACCTAAATGAAAAAACAGGTCAGGAAAAGGTAGCTCAAGGCATCTCCACCTATCACCATGTCTATACCTGCGATTCACCCCTCCCTCAGCAGTCTGTATTCCCCAGCAAACACCCCCCCCCCCCCCCCGCAGAGCCACCTAGGAGTTATGTGACGCTTATCCTCACCTGGAACTTTCCCCGGTGCCTTTGCAGCCTTCCCCCCAGGACCCACTCCTGGAAGACCAGTCTGAGGTATGACAGGTCCTAGCAGTAAGGCAATGAGAGGGCATGTGGGGTCAGGGTGGCACACAAGCTGTCACTTATCCCACTCTGAGCACTAGAGCTAATGCAGCTCTCTGGCCCCGTGCGCTGCATCAGCGATCCTGAGTCCCGTGGGATCCTTACCGCCAGCAGGCAGGGCAGGTCCTCCAGGCCCCCCCGGTAATCCGGGTCCAAGTGCAGTTCCCCCTGCCCCAGGCCCTAACCGAACATAAGACGTGCCACAGTGTCTTTTGGGGTTCATAGTGAAGTTCAGAATCATATAAGAAACAGGCTGTGAGATGCCTGGCATTGTAAAAGAAGATCACTTATTCTTAAATGTAATATTATCTCCCAACTTTTCAGCCCAAACTGGCTGTCCCATGAATTCTAGTGAAGACTTTATCTTAATAATGTTAATAATAATAATAATAATAATCCAGCAAATCACGTAAATATATAAGATTAATTCAAGCACCGGCATTTTCTTCTGTATTATTGAAATGCCATCAGCTAAATTGAAAGGCCTGAAGTAAGCTGCTTTGCTGGGCTGTAGAACATGTGAGGAACTGGAGAACCTAAAGAATGATCCAAAACCACACAAATCAGCCAAGGCTTCATCACTCAGAGGAGCAGAGCAAGAATTTGGCGTGATCTGCTCAAACATAGACTGTGCATGCCGGCTAGGTTGGAAGAGGCATTCAGAAAGTATTAGTCACATCAAGGCTTGGCTTGGTTGAAAAATGCTTGAGAAAGTCCAGCTGTCTTAGTAATAAACCTGAGAGGTAAACACCAAGGTGGATCAAAGCTAAGTTTGAAGGCCAGGGATAAGGTCTGCGATAGCATAGGTCAGCAGTCTCTTTGACAAGAGAGCACAGAGTCTAGGCAACATTAGGGCCTCTCCCAATAGCTTCTCAGCAAGACCCAGGAAGCCATGTCCTACCTTTTGGAGGCTTAGCGGCCTTCCCACCAGGACCTGGAACAAGCACATTATGAACCACCACCCTTTAGTACAGGGGGTAACTCATGTTGGACCCTTCTGATCTCCAATGTGCTTCTTCACAGGAAAGAAGTGTCCTTTTCCAGTTGGACAGCAACACTTACAGTACACAGCCTGTTGTCATCTCAATGCCAAGGGCCTTTGTGGTAAAGTACACTGCTTATTGAAAACACGAAGCTGCGGAATGCACTCAAACACTCAACCCTTTGGATCTGTTTGTTGGATCTCATAAAGGTTCCATCCAGCATGTTCTTCCAAGTGAAAAAAATACCACGTGTCCTTTGTTGTCCCTCCCTTCCCTCGTCTACCCCTGTACAGACCAGCATCACCATTCCCTGTCCATTCCATCAGTGTACCTGTCTTGCCAGGTTTCAGTCCCGCCACCCCAGCTCCGGGGATGTATCCTCCCCCGTAGCCGCCGTAGCCACCTACAGGAAGAAGGAATGGCAGTGATGGTGGGAGTCTCACCTTAGGCAGATAGCTCGTCTGGTTCCCTTTTGCTGCCCTGTTGCTTACCTCCTGGCTTAAATCCAGCACCTAAGCCCCCAGGTCCGAGTCCCCCAGCTCCTAAACTTCCATATCCTGAAACATGGAAGAGCGAGGAGACTGAAGGTGATGAAAGGAGTTATTCTTCATAATCATCTCCAGTGCTAAAAGAGGGTGGGTCTGTTCTCTGATTCACACTTTCACCATGTAGTTTGGGGTGTTTTACTGTAGTATAAACCAAGGTGGGGCCTTCAGGAAATGCTGAGGAGCCTGCCGTCTCAACTATAAGCATCTCCTTGGCGCAGAACCACCTGCAGATTTTGAACCCTCCAGGGGACGTGGGCTGGAGCCAGAACAGGTCTCGGCTCTTGCTGACACTTGCAAATGGGAAAAAATGCGTTCTAATGCTGTGGTCTCCTGCTTTAATCGGGGAGATAAGGAGGTACAACTTTGTCTGGGGGTGGGGGAGGTGAAGTAACATCATACATAGCCACAGACCCCTGTCCTCACAAGTCTCTGCCAAGGATTCTTCTGGAAGGGGACGTCTACCGCAGCTGAGAATTTAAACCAATTTGGGATTCATTGCCTTCCTGGAAAAGTACCGAGCCGATGTTAGCAGAATATGTGAGCATTTTTTCTGCTCAGTGCTGGGGCAGTGGGTCCCAAGAGCTGGAACCTCGCACAGCACTGGGGAATCCACACAGGAACATACTCCGCTTTTTTGAAGGATTAGTCTGGATGTCCGATTAGTGCATGGACTCTGAAACCACGAACCTGACACCGCCCAGTGTGAGATAAAAAGCTCAGAGATGCGCATTTCAGTACAAATCTACTGGTTTATGGGCAGTAATGCAAGCGGCATAATGTAATTATAATAGGGCTGTAAATCACTTGAGTTTGACATAGCGCTCACCCTGGGAGTGCGGTTTCTCTAACGCACGTCTCGTTCTAAATGTAATGAGTCTCACTTTTGGCACGTCTTGTCTCATACTGGCCCAGTGTCTTATGCAGATAAAATGGTAGAAGATACTGTATGTCTGACAGGATTCTGAGCTAAAAGGAGTGTGATGCAATGTGGACCATATAAGGTGGGCCAAGCAAGGTAGGCCATCAGAATCAGAACATACAACATGGGCCAAGCAAGGTAGGCCATCAGAGTCAGAACATACAACATGGGCCAAACAAGGTAAGCCATCAGAATCAGAACATACAACATGGGCCAAGCAAGGTAGGCCATCAGAATCAGAACATGCAACATGGGCCAAGCAAGGTAGGCCATCAGAATCTGAATCAGAATCAGAACATACAACATGGGCCAAGCAAGGTAGGCCATCAGAATCAGAACATGCAACATGGGCAAAGCAAGGTAGGCCATCAGAATCTGAATCAGAATCAGAACATACAACATGGGCCAAGCAAGGTAGGCCATCAGAATCAGAACATACAACATGGGCCAAGCAAGGTAGGCCATCAGAATCAAAACATGCAACATGGGCCAAGCAAGGTAGGCCATCAGAATCAGAACATGCAACATGGGCCAAGCAAGGTAGGCCATCAGAATCAGAACATGCAACATAGGCCAAGAAAGGCAAGGCATTGCAAACGGCTTGTTCAGCCCTGTGGAATGAAGGAGAATTATCACACCTTGCAGCCTGCCCAAATCCAAGAGAAGCTTATGATCCAGAGTAAGAGAGCCGTTACTGGTTTTTGGAGCAGATCTCGGGGTATTTGGATCCATGTGCAATGTGAAACATAAAATGCAGACTCTTCAGTTTCTCAGTGTCAAAAATGCCAAGGCTTTGCCAGTCAACCATCTGATTGCCTGCGACAGCTTTAACAACTGACTGATACGGTCTGCTGCTATGGCCAAAGGACCAATATATTCATGGACATGGGGCGTCGTGCAGAAGATGAGGTCTTAAACAAAGCAGCCTGATTGGCTGGTCTGAGTCCACTGGAAGTCTGACAAAACTGAGACAAAGGCAACGAGTGATGTAGAATAACATGGCCAAGAGACGTAACAGCACAGTACAGAGAGACCGGCAACCTAGAGCCTGGGAAAGCAGCCTTTTCCCTATAATATATACCAGCTTTTTAAAAACTTTAGTGAAATTAAAACCGCTCTGGCAGTTTTTTCTAAGATTTTCAATGCAGAAAAGTGGGATCCAGCATTTAACAAGCGATGTTTGATTAATGGCTTTACAGGGCATTATAGGTCATAAAGGGGGTCTCAAGATGATTCAGGACATGAAATACAACAAACATTCCTGTGACTGAATGCTGTCTGCCTGTAGCACTGCACTGGAAGCCCCTGTTTCTCCACCAGTAAGACTGGCACAGCAGGTACAGCCATTTAATGGGAGCTGTCTGAAGGAAGCTGGCGTTCCCAGAATGCACCTTGGGCAGAGTAGCATTCATTTGAGGTGGCCCACCGCACACTTACCAAACACACTGTGGGTAGCTCTCTGCCATGCTGATTAAACCGTGGCCTGGTCTCCATGATCTCCCTGGGCCCCAGAGTATGGCCACGTTCTGTGAGGCACCCTCATGCTCAGATTCTCCTCTCCAGCCCCAAAGCTTACTAAAGGCATTAATCAGGCAGACATTCTGTCCCCGCCCCCCAGCCTATGACAAGGTTCAGCCAATCAGAAGTGAAATCTTATGAGCTCGAGAGGAGCCAGGCATGAGGCCTGAGCCATTACTTTTCCCCATTTTCCTGTTGGATGTGCTGGGGCTGGTGACGGATTTAATTTAAGAGTGAGGAGGATTCCAGGGCTGCCGGCCAGGCTGTCTGACAGCATCCATGGCAAACCAACCACAGGCTTCAGAATCTGATGGCGGGGTACGAGATATTCTGTAGCATGCTAGCACGGTCCCTCTGGGGAGCTACAAGCTGTCACTGTGGTTGCCCTCTGACCCTGCCACTGCAGGAAGAGCATAGACTGCGGGATGGACTTCTTACTCGCGATCATGGCATCTTCTCTGAGGCTAATGTGGGCACAGAGGCAAGCTCCTCGCCCCATTGTCCCTGTCCTGCTCGTCTAAGATTGTGTGTCTAACTGGCTTCGCTCTGCCTTCTCTTTTTCCTAAGCGGCCCCTCGTCTCTTCCTCCAGGCCAGCACCACAATCAGATAGGTGTTAATTTGCTGTGTATCCTTGACTCACCTCCCCACGCCTCTCCTTTCCATCGTCTGGGATTATCTGCTCTGCGATGGAGCAGCGAGAGTCAGTGCCCCCAAGTTGCCATCCTCGTGTTCACGTTCATGAACACAGCGCATGAGGGGCAGTGCAGCTCTCTGCATGCATCCCATTCACAGCACAGGGTCTCACCAAGTGCTGCACTGTGAGGCATACCCCAACCCCCTGCTTCGGGGCGGGAGGGAGGGGGGCAGGTCATAGACAGTTCATGTGTTCACATGAGATGCTCCATACGCATGGTGTTGCATCTGAGGGGCCTCCCACCAGAGTAAAAGGGTCCTGCTAGGATAGTGGTGTGCTCACGATGGGCCAAGGGTCTGAAAATCCGGAAGGGCCATTGTGTAACCCCCCTCACACCCGCAGCCAGCAAAATCTGTGCCTGGTAACGAGCAGCACATGTTCTGTCAGAGATGCTCGCCCCCGGCTTGTCTCCCTGGCCTTCGTTCCGGCTCCGCCCCTTTGTGGAGGGCCCTTCACCTCAAACCCTAGAAGAATAGCCTTGAGCGATGGACTATGTGCCATATCCTTTGCCACACTCACACTGCTCTGGCATGGAGCTGGGCAGCAGAATGAGGCTGAGACAGAGAGATGTAAGGAGAGACAGACAAAGAGGAAAAGGGGGCGCTGTAAGGGGCATGTGTTAGTATATATAAAGTCTCTCAATGCTTTGGGCAGCGGGCCTGTGCCGAGGTCCTGTAGCCGTCTAATTGTTTATCACGCGAGATCTTGTTTTACTCAGGCTGGTTTGTTTACAACCCACCCCCCCCATGCTCTCCTGCACAGCAACAAAACAACAGCTCCTCCGTGAGGCAGTTTACTGTCCCAGGACCTCATTAGGAGTGAAACTAGGGCAGGGTGGTCCGTATGGAGGTAACAAATAGTCCTCCACTTTTAGAGACAGGGCAGCCCTAATTGTCACAGGTGGGACTGGGAGACGATGCTGGTTCCTGTCACCTATCCTGTGTTTGTGGATCGTAGAGCAAGGAATCATCTGTTGGACACATGTAGAGCCAAAAGCAGCCCCTAGCCACCGGCTAAGACCTGGCACCGGGCCCTTCAAATGGAGTTCTGGAGCTCAGTGACTAATGCAGGAGGGAGGTGGGTTGCATAGCTTGCGGACCCTTCCAAATCCTACCGCCATTAGCCGGCTTCACTCTGCTTCTAATCTCTCGGCAAACACAATGGAGGCCTTGATGAAATCTCCTGCGCTTTAGGGAATTTAATAATATCCAAATGGCCCCTGTGCTGTGATACGGGCAGTGGGAAAACAGTGCTTACTGGGGGACCTGATAGCCGAGGTCTGCGGCAAGCTTCGAAAGCCTGGCTTCCAGTTATTGTGTGCTTGTTATGAGAAGCCCCTCCCCACCTCCCCTCCGCGCTCAGCGGGGCGTTCCCCGATAAGGCCACGAGGTTCTCTGCACAGCCATCCATGGCTGAGCTCATGCCTTTAAAGAACGTCCTGTGCTGTGATAAAACATGCGAAAGCTGCAGCCGCTACGGAAAGCAGCCGCTGACAGGGTGCCTGACCGCAGAGGCGAGACCTTGGCAGACCCCCGCCGGTGAGCGCCTTTTGCTCGGACCACACTTCCTCTCCGGGTTACTTTGGGACATCAGCACAAAACATGCCTCTGAAAGAGGCCACTTGAAAAATCGATCGGACCAAGAGCCCAACTCGGCTTAAACTCCGACTGTCGTAATCTGAATCTGAGCCGCTGTAACCTCCTAATTGCCCTCCCGAGATCATTAACATTTCATCTGTCATCTCTCCCTCAAACCCTGTGTTGTGATACAGCTGTTCTCAGGCCCCTGCCTGCCGCAGCTGAATCCCAGCCCCCCAGCTCTCTTGCCCAGCCGCTGTCGTGCACATCATTCATACATCATCAAAAACCGTGTTTGCCACTCGTACTTTTAGAATTGCTGTTTCCCAGGAACGCATTTCTCCCCCGTCTCCTTTTAAAGGGATCGGGGAATCATTTCAGGGTGTTTCCTAATGCAATTTAGCTGTTTTCTCAAGTACTCTTGGAGGGAATCGCTGTAAATCACTACACAGCGCCTTACAAGAGCTGGCTGGGGAGTAAGGTGAGCTTGGTGCCATGTGACGGTGAGGACCTCCTCAGGAATGCTCACCTGGTTTAGGGGGCTTTGCACCAGCACCTGCAAGAGAGCCCCAGCATCAGAAAATGCTTTTCCAACAAAACATAGATAAATTAACTGATGAATTTAGACAAATGATCTTATCTGCCAACAAGGGCAAGTGGTTGGAAATGGAACTGATAGATGAATTTTATCAGTTACCTTACTTAATTTTTGCTATAAATATTAAAGTTTTTGTCATGCTTGAGCTTTCTAAATTTTGCTTTGAAGGGGTGTGTATGCCATCTCTTTGAGGCCTTGCTCTTACCTGTCCCAATCCCAGCACCCCCCAAGCCTCCCAGCCCTCGGCCTGCATAGCCACCTGCACAGGAACACACCAGCCTGGGTCACTCCTTTGAGTTATTCGCCCCTTCATGTCAGGACCTACATTTTCACATGTTTGCAAAGTGACATCACCGCCTGCAAGGCACTGAGGGTCAGGCACCCAGTCCTTCTGCTGAGGAGGATGTGAAAAGGGCTATTTCACATTACAATGATATCTACACTGTAGGTGTTACTATGAGGTTTCTCCTGACTGGTCACTGCATACAGCATTCATGTCAGCCCAGTGACTTAGCAAACAAGATCAGGAGAAGGTAGTATCTCCAACACTGATACGCACATTTTCCGTATTTTGTGATAACTTTGTTGCTTTGTGTGGTGTAGCGTGGGTAGAGCGGAGCTTGGTGGAGTTAATGTGACCTTCAGCATCTCCGCTGATGCTGATACAGGAGCCCAGAGGTGTGGGCAAACCGGCTGAGCCACGGCCAGCTCCTTGCACTGTGTCGGGCTCGCATGATTCGGGAGAACCTCATCACACTTACTGCTGTAGAGCGTGTAAAAAACGGTGCAAACTCACCCCCAGCCTTTGCTTGTTTGTATCCTGGAATCACTCCAGCACCTGGCAAAACAGAACGTGGGGAGAACATGGGGACCCGAGCAGCCCCGAACAGCCACGGATGCTGTCAGACAGCCGGGCCGGCAGCGCCGAACAGCCACGGATGCTGTCAGACAGCCGGGCCGGCAGCCCCGAACAGCCACGGATGCTGTCAGACAGCAGGGCCGGCAGCCCCGAACAGCCACGGATGCTGTCAGACAGCCGGGCCGGCAGCCCCGAACAGCCACGGATGCTGTCAGACAGCCGGGCCGGCAGCCTCGAACAGCCATGCATGCTGTCAGACAGCCGGGCCGGCTGTCTGGTTCCTTCCATCATACTGTGTTCGGCTGTCTGGTTCCTTCCATCATACTGTGTATGTTTAGCGTTTGCTGGTCCCGCGGAACCAGTAGGCAGAATAACACCCATCAAACATGGCCGCCGAGCAAGGTTTGTTAATGCTGTGTTACGGAAGGATAAATATTACTGACAAAGACTGTAGGGGGTGCTCTGTGTGCTGGAGACGTAGCCACTCTCTTACACAGTGTTAGAGAGGGCGGTGTGAGGGTGGAGTGAGCAGAGTGAGGGTAAGATTACCTGGGTACGGCCCAACGCCAACTCCACCACCAGCGACACCTCCCGGGCCCACGCCACCTCCGGGGGGGACGTACACTCCTGGAACAAGCAGTGGTACAGTTATGAAGCTGGACGTTCTGCCTAATTACCTGCCTACCATCCATCCATCCTCTCCACATGCAGGCCGGGGAACACCCTGGATGGAATGCTAGCCTGCTTCAGTAATGGCCAATAACATAATAATGTCATTTTTGTTTTTGTTAAGCAGCTGAAAATATGGGTCAGTTGAAAAAAAAACAAACCATCACACTGCTATCTAAAACATCATTATTAGCTAATACCCCATTTTGGGGGTATTATCTTCCATCTAAGGCCTGCCTTGAAATGGCCAATGAGCCCACATCATGGCGAACTGCAACGGTAGCCAGACAGGGCACCAAAACGGCTTCTGCCGAGCTAAGGCAACAATTACAGGACAATACAGAGCTGAAAACAGAAAGCAGAACAGAACAGAAAATGGCGAGTGGGATTATGTGTGACAGGGTCTCCGTGTGCGTGCAGACCAAGTCATGCGAGTCACATGTCAAAAAACTTGCAGACGAATATGAACAAACTGGGAACATTTTGTGCTGGGTGCAGAGAGTACGGGACAGGAGGCGGGGGGCATGGAAAGGCCATAGGAGCAAAATCCTAAGCTGGGATTCACAGTGTGTGTAGCTGTGGCAGTGACCCGGGTGGACCTGGACCAGAACCGTGGTCCGTCCATTGCTATGTATGGAAAGTGACCTCATCGGGAGCCATAGATGTGTTGTGTCATCGATTGTCAGATAGAGAGATAGAGAAGAGCTGGGCCTTACTTGGGTGGGCTGGTTTCACAGAATCTACAGCATCTACAGTCATGTTTTGTTTGTTAAATACAACAAGGTTAAACAGAAACACGATGTCCAGGGAGCACGTCTGAGATTAAGACCAGCTGGAAGGTCCTGGTAAGGATGCGAGGCGGCCGGCTCAGGAGTGGACAGGACAAGGAGCATTAACAAGCTAACAGAGCTTTCCAACTGAAACCGAGAGCAGCGGCAAGACAGCATGCTGGCCAGCAGGGGGAGCACCGCTTTGGAGACGGCAGGGATCAAACAGACACATGGACATAAAAGGCCTGTATGAATAGCCCCCAATCTGATTAGAAAAGAGTCAAATATTTAGTCTGTCTTTTCTGTGTTCCCACTACGGTTAATCTATTTTTATCCTCTACACTGTAGCCAGTCAGCAGAAGCGAGGCACCCTGGGGTTTGTTGTGTAAAATACTTGATAAAATATAAACTAGCGTTTTTAAGAGCAGAAAGATTTCACTGCTTCAGACAGCGGGTTAGTTTACAGTACTGTTCTCTACGCATCCCTGGGTAACGAATGATTTCACCAATGAACCCTTAAAGGAGGATGTTCCCGAATCAGTTTTAATTGGTACAATGGTGGGCCTTGGACGCTGAGTGGGCCTCTATCTGCTGCATTGCTGTATTGGCCCATGGTATGAACGGATCAGAACCACACATAGCCTTGGGCTCAAAAGCACAGCACAAAGGACTGCAACACAGCTCAGCTAACAAAAAAATCTTTTTTTAGCATTTATGTAGAAGAAGATTTCCATATTGTCTTTGTGAATCCCATAAACAGTGAACTATTTATATTAATGTGTGTTTGGTTCTCGTTTAGCTATATTCCTGTTTATTCAAGCTAATTTCTCTGGTGCAGTACAGATCAAGCATAATGACCAATAGGCCTCCAGTGAAAATGACATTGCACTGCAAAAATGCAGGTTTTACACTGTATACATCCGGGGGCCATGCAAAACAGAATTCACTTGCATAAAGGGGAGCCTTTCAAAGCCACAGGATGCATTGTTGGCCTATCCGGACAGTCAGACACACAGTCAGCCCCAGGTCTTGAAAGATTAAAGCTCTTTGTCAGGAAGTGCACCCTCCCTGCTGCCAGAGATCCCTCCCTCTGCATCCGTTGCCCTCTTCAGGCACTCCACTGCCCTCTTTGGACACTCTGCTGCTCACCTTGGACAGTCTGCTGCCCTCTTTGGACACTCCTCTGCCCACTTTGGACACTCCTCTGCCCTCTTTGGACACTCCTCTGCCCACTTTGGACACTCCTCTGCCCACTTTGGACACTGTGCTGCTCACCTTGGACATTCTGCTGCCCACTTTGGACACTGCGCTGCCCTCTTTGGACACTGTGCTGCTCACCTTGGACACTCTGCTGCTCACCTTGAATACTCTGCTGCCCACTTTGGACACTGCGCTGCCCTCTTTGGACACTGTGCTGCTCACCTTGGACACTCCACTGCCCTCTTTGGACACTCTGCTGCTCACCTTGGATACTCTGCTGCCCACTTTGGACACTGCGCTGCCCTCTTTGGACACTGTGCTGCCCACCTTGGACACTCCGCTGCCCTCTTTGGACACTCCGCTGCCCACTTTGGACACTGCGCTGCCCTCTTTGGACACTCTGCTGCCCACCTTGGACACTCCGCTGCCCTCTTTGGACACTCTGCTGCTCACCTCGGACACTCTGCTGCCCTCTTTGGACACTCTGCTGCTCACCTCGGACACTGTGCTGCTGTCTTTGGACACTCCGCTGTCCACTTTGGACACTCTGCTGCTCACCTTGGACACTCCGCTGCCCTCTTTGGGCACTCCACTGCCCTCTTTGGACACTCCGCTGCCCACTTTGGACACTCCGCTGCCCTCTTTGGGCACTCCACTGCCCTCTTCGGACACTCCGCTGCCCTCTTTGGGCACTCCACTGCCCTCTTCGGACACTCCGCTGCCCTCTTTGGACACTCCGCTGCCCACTTTGGACACTCCGCTGCCCTCTTTGGGCACTCTGCTGCCCACCTTGGACACTCCGCTGCCCTCTTTGGACACTCCACTGCCCTCTTCGGACACTCCGCTGCCCACCTTGGACACTCCGCTGCCCACTTCTGACACCCCCACACAGTCTTGGAATCAAAGGGCGGATTTCCTGTCTTTGGGTCAGCCACACCACAGATAGCAGGTTTATTCCCACTCTCCACTTGCCCCCACACCACACAGGCACCCACACTGGCCTTTCAGGGTGCTAATGTACTCCTGAAACCATAGCTACAGCAGCCCAGGCAGTATACAATAACAGCCTGGTAGCCTTTCGCTGTTATTTTGGTTCACAAGATTTGTAGAATGAAGTGTGTAGCAACATTTATTATGACGAAGTTACTAAACTAGATTAAAATAGAATATAAATAAGAATAAAACTGCTTTGCTGTGTTAGTGAAAGTCAGATGTGGTCAGTTAAGCCCCTCACTGAGCTTCACCTCGGCTATCCCTCTTCTCAGGATGACTCATTTCTAACACAGAAGCCCTGTAGTCTGCTTCTTTTAACCAGGTTTTGCTGAGTCCCATTAGCCCATAACAATCCACCATTGTTGTGAGCATAAAAAAGCATGTGCATTTTATTTATAGTTTGATAAACACATGTGGAGATGGATCGTGCCGCAATCTGTTTACATGCCTTGGCATTAAGGTAGACAGACACTGATATGTTTACTAGCCGTTAGCTAATAATTTATTTTATTAAGCAGATTTATTTTCCCTAAACCCGATTAAACAGGGGGATACCGTCACATTTCATTCAAACATGTTTTGAATGTTTTGAATTTGAACGTGTTGCTACCCACTTTAAAACCCAGTGGGGAAAATCAGTAGGAGTGGGCCTGGGCACACTGACACAGCTGGAATCAGTAGGAGTGGGCCTGGGCACACTGACACAGCTGGAATCAGTAGGAGTGGGCCTGGGCACACTGACAAAGCTGAAATCAGTAGGAGTGGGCCTGGGCACACTGACACAGCTGGAATCAGTAGGTGTGGGGCTGGGCACACTGACACAGTTAGAATCAGTACGAAGGGGCCTAAGCACATTAACACAATTGGAATCATTAGGAAGGAGCCTGGGTACTCTGACAACTGGAATCAGTAGGAAGGGGCCTGGGCACTCTGACACAGCTGGAATCAGAGGAAGGGGCCTGGGGCACTCTGACACAGCTGGAATCAGAGGAAGGGACCTGGGCACTCTGACACAGCTGGAATCAGTAGGAAGGGGCCTGAGCATTCTGACACAGTTAGACTTAGTAGGAAGGAGCCTGGGTACTCTGACACACTAGGAATCAGTTGGAAGGGGCCTAAGCACTCTGACACCGCTGGAATCAGAAGAAGGGGCCTGGGCACTCTGACACAGGTGGAATCAGTTGAAAGGGGCCTGGGCACTCTGACACAGTTAGAATCAGAGGAAGGGACCTGGGCACTCTGACACAGTTAGAATCAGAGGAAGGGACCTGGGCACTCTGACACAGTTAGAATCAGTAGGAAGCATCGCCCATTTAGCGGTATTACCTCCTGAATCACAGAGAGGGCATAGTATATGGACTGGACAAACACCTAATCTAACCAGCTGGCCTTACAGTCATGCTCCTTTCATATGTTGGCAGGTCATAAAGTCAGACCTGTTCTCATTATGCAGTAATTGCACAGGCACAGGAAAGTGAACGTGTTAAATGCCACATACCAAGGGTATCCCTCCAGAGGGTAATTTCCAAGATCACTGCCCGGACTCAAAGCTTCAAGCAAAGAGGCAATGCACTGCATTCAACAATTTGGTAATATAGGGTGGTTCCTTACAGCAGCCCGAAGCTAACATCTGGAAAAGAGGTTAACCAGCTGTTTAAGGTAATCTAAAGCCAGTATTTGGAGGAGAGGTTAACCAGCTGTTTTAGGTAACCTGAAGCCAGCATCTGGATGAGAGGTTAACCAGTTGTTTAAGGTAACCTGAAACCAGTAACTGGAAGAGAGGTTAACAAGCTGTTTAAGGAAACCGGAAGCCAGCATCTGGAAGAGAGGTTAACTAGCTGTTTAAGGTAATCTAAAGCCAGCATCTGGAGGAGAGGGTAACCAGCTGTTTAAGGTAACCGGAAGCCAGCATCTGGATGAGAGGTTAACCAGCTGTTTAAGGTAATCTAAAGCCAGCATCTGGAGGAGAGGATAACCAGCTGTTTAAGGTACCCTGAAGCCAGCATCTGGATGAGAGGTTGACTAGCTGTTTAAGGTAATCTAAAACCAGCATCTGGAGGAGAGGGTAACCAGCTGTTTAAGGTAACCGGAAGCCAGCATCTGGATGAGAGGTTGACTAGCTGTTTAAGGTAATCTAAAGCCAGCATCTGGAGGAGAGGGTAACCAGCTGTTTAAGGTAACCTGGAGCCAGCATCTGGAGCTTAGCAGTGGAAGTAAGCATAGTCTGCAAAGCAGGTACATAATGCCCGGTGTGTTGGCTGACTGTCCCGTCTGATGGCTCTGCTCAGAAACTACAAATGGGGTGGATTAGCTTTAATACAGCTTTAGAACATGAATCTTACTCAAGCCCTGGACCCTTCTGGATAGTGTCTGTAGGACTCTTTCGGGGGTGACACAGGGGAGCCGCATGCTTTCAGGATGAGAGTGTATTGCGGGGGGGGTGACATGATATCTGTTTCACAACAGACACTCTGACTGAGGAGACTGACAAACACAGCTCTCTGAGAACAAAGCGGGACTATTCTGTCGTCAAGGAGACAGTCCCGTCCAAGCTGGCTGGGCTGGAAGCAGAAGGAGAGAAAGCATCATTGTGGCATAATCGCCATTTCCGGCCTTATTCTGCTGGCCGGAATCAAACTTGCCCTCATTCGCTCATTAGAAGGGCAGGCCGCCCAGTTGGGCCCTAGCTTACTTAGACCATCCTACTTCACAAGCCTGAGAAATGCACTGGGTTATGATCAAACGGAGCAGGACTGGGGCCATAAAGCACGGGACACGGGACACGCTTTTGGCAGGTGCTCAGGGAGAGGTCCAGCATAGCTGAGGTACATCAAACTCACGTCTAATAGCCTCTGTTTGCTTTCCGGCACTGCGATAATACGGGAAATGATAACAGCAGGAGATTATATGGCATATTACAGCAAGCCATTTTTAATGGCTGCATCGACAAGCTGGAACAGCGAAAATGAACTGAACACCCTTTCAAACATAAACAGTGCTGCAGGGTGGTCACTCTGCTCGGCAAAACAGAGGCCCCCCTCATCCCCGGAATGGTGCTGCCTCAGTCCGTGAGCTGAACATCACATGGCATTTTAAATCCCGCACCTACACTTATGGACAGGTGCCTATAGGTCAAGCTAAGCCACACGTTGTATATGACCCACTTCCTTGACACTATGCCACATCACGCCTACAGAACGTTACAGCCCAGAACAGGTTGGATGTTCTTGTCTAACCCGTTGGATGGATCTGCCATCGGCAGTACGAATGAGAAGTAACTGCGTTTTTATTCTGCTTTTATATTATTAACATGTGAACGTTGGCAGGAATCAAACATTCCCAAACGTTCCCAAACGTTCCCAAACATTCCCAAACATTCCCAAACGTTCCCCACCTGATCTGCTGTCTCTGATCACCACAAAAAAGCAGACAGCAGCCTGAGTGCCCCTGCTAATTAGGGTGCCCCAATGCAGCAAGCTGCGAACCGGAGTCAGCACACTGTCCCACAGGGTCACATTCCACCACCCGGGCTTGGATGGAGAAGGAACAACTGGCCCGTCTGGGCCGGTCGCTCCCTGGCTGCCCACTTGGGCCCAAATAAGCTGCCTGCTTTAAATGTTCCACTCTGCTTCATATCTAGCAGACCTGACCAGGGCCTAATATTTTACTGAAGGCATAAAAATCCTGGAGTCAGACGGGTACCCACCCCTCAGCCTGCCGCCAAAATGAAAACAGCGTGAGCTGCTCTGGTACCGACCCTTCATCACGGCAATAAATATCCTGCTTATTTAACCGTAAGATCATTACGGCTGTCTCATTTAATGACTTAACGGCGTGAGTATTTGCAAGCGGTCGTTGATTAACTTGGAATGAGTGCCCATTGCAGGTTTCCAAATCATTCCTCTAAAATCATACAGCGTATATGTCATTCCTAAGGCCAGCAATGTAATGAAAACGTAACAATCAGATACGCCACATCTGTAGGACTCTCAAAACATTCAAACAGTTGTTGCACACATGAAGTAGACTCACCCCCCTTGCACACCCTGGAAGGGTTCAACACGACACCACACGATACAAGCCAGCCATTAAGGACCATTTGCTGCAGCCATGATTGAGGATCAGGTTGACAACACAGGATGGGATGAGTTTCAGCTCGGGATCTGTGGAATCAGGCCGCTGATTTTTATGTTCTTTCAACAGATTTAAAGAGAGGCGTGTTTGTCCCACTGTCCCGGAAACAGGCACTAAATCTCCAGGTTTTATAAGTGCATATGTGAGATATTGTTGCTGAGCAAGTGGTGTTCAGGTTGTCCTGGTAACCCAGTGTGTGGGGGGGGGGGGGGGGGGCGGGGTGTGGGGTTCTGCCCACGCCGGGGGGGGGAAGGGCGGCGGGGTGGGGGGGGGGGGGGGGGGGGGGGCGCCAGGTGGGGAGGGGGGGGGGGGGGGGGGGGGGGGGGGGGGGGGGGGTGCAGGTCATGTGGTTCTACCCACTCCAGTGACTGAACATGCCACGGATTGGTGCGGCAAGCTGGCGGCAGGTCACTGTCCTACAGTGGTGTCCGACAAAGCTGACCCTGACAGCAGGGCCTGGGAATGGGCCCTTCGTGAATGGCACACATGTTGAGCTAACCATGCTGGCAACGGACTGATCGAGAAATGGGCCGCGATCCCACAAAAGGCTGGCAATAATGAATCAAAAAGCTGCTTGACAGTGGAGGTGCCTTCAGCTCTGGCCATATGCATGTCAGTGGTGAGCAGGATTAATGGCTGAAATCGTGCCAATGCCAGCGGTGTGGGCTGCCAGGCCCTGCCTCTAGGAGGAGCCACCTCCCAGCTCGCCGGCCCACTTGGGAGGCCACGCCTCTTTTTCTCTGTCTTTTACTTGTTAAGTTCGCTTTAACAGGCATCCGTTGTCAGATAATAAGTGCCTTTAATGACTCTGGGTCCAGCATTAATGGAACAGTACCATCCTCACATTGCACAGCAGGACTGAGGTAATATATTTTGCTATGAGCCTCAGAAAAACACAGAGGGTCTTCTCTATGGTACCCCACTAATAAAATAAGCCGCAGAGGCGCAATGTCCAGAACTGTACATTAGCGTGACCTTAAAGGGAAGCAGAAAGTGAGCAGTAAGGATCAGGTTTTCACTGTAAAATAACGGACGTGATTGCTGGGAAAACCCGATTATACACAGGGTCCGTAACCATCTGAGAAACGGCTGGCTTTGGTTCAGATTCAAACCAAATAAAGGTGCTGTCTGAATAAAACGCTTCGGTAACTGTCCAGCTATGTTAGATCATAAATTATGACATAAATACAACTAAAACACAAATTAAAAGATTAAATAAAGCTGGAGAATGAACATGCAGCCTCCCCTAAGACCTCTGCCCTCTAGTTGCTGTGCCAGAGGTTGCTTCTTGGTGTATTGCGTACAAATCGGATATGAATTTTGATTTCATGGATGAATCAGTCAATGAGGTCACGGCTGCTGAACCTAAACAGGAAAAATGCACTATAATGTAGGTTTGGGAAGAGAAAAGGCTCTGATTTCATTTGTAAGCATTACGCCGACTAACAGAAGACCTGCCGGGAGTCACTGGGGAGGGAGGGGTGCAGAGAGTGGGGGCCGGGTGGCCTGGCATTCTGAGCGCCCTGAGGGTACACTCTGAGCTCAGGACAGTCGGACGAGGCTCGCACTGCCAACAACACGGGTGCAACAGAATCTACCAAAAGCCAGAAAGTGTCCATGGCAGGACAGAAACGTGCCTGGAGACACGATCCTGGGTCTGAGCAGAAGGAGGAGCCGCTCGGGTACCTCGCCAGCTATAAAAGGGAGAGTATCTGGGAGTCAGAGAGGAGCGCGGGGCCACCCCAGCCCGTAAAGCCACCATAAATCCACCTGGCACAGTACGATGGAATGCAAGGACACCGACAGCTGGGAGCCAGATACGACAATGAGGGCAGGGATTCAGCAGAAATCATCTGAGCAAATAAATAAATCACCATGAAATGCACTGGCCCGTCTGCAGACTCCCAGCCAAACCCATACGGGACATGCTTTCCAGTTGGGTCTAAACAACGACAAAGTCCAAGTCCAAAGAGTACCCGGGGGGGGGGAGTTGCAAGTAACTGATGAAGAAGAAACTGGCTTTTGCTGGGCTGCTTTTAGAGATGGCATTCTTCAACATGAGACCAGTCTTTTAATGCCCCCCTGCCCCTAGATGTCCAGTACCCCCCGAGAACAGTATTTGGAGTAATGCTGTGCCCAGGCAGCACTGTGGGCCAGCCGTGGCCAGCGATACCCACAGTGCTGTCCCCAAGGAGGAAAGGCCTTTATTCCCTCTCCATACCACCCCCCCCCCGTTGTGGATGTAGGGAATGTTTCCACCTCTTCAGTAATCGGTAGTAAACACAAATGGTGCACATAATCAGACCAGAGGTGTGGTCGATGCACTGCGACTGCTTGGGAAACACTGAACTATGAACGTTCAGCATAAGAATGTCAGATGAGGGCTTCAGCATGAGGAGACGATCTACATGCACCATGCACCATGCACCGTGCACCATGCGCCATGCACGATGCACACGGCACTTCTCTGTGATGGTGCAATTCACACGTGTAAAGACGAGATTCCAGGTGCAAGCCGGAGGGCTGCAGGTACCCAACGTGCAGCTGATGTCTAAACGGAGGGTGGGACCTGCTCATCATTGGCCAGGACTGCATTAACAGCACGTTATAAGTGTGGTTTCCATTGTAAAGCCACGAAAGGGGCCGCGAGGAGGATGTCTGGAATCTGGAGAGGGAAAAAGACTAAAGCAGCTCTGAGAAATGCGAGCGAGTTTAAGCACTGGCAGAATGGAGAGTGAGACTGTCTGACAGATTCTTCTTATTAATAAGCGCCCACGTCATGCCAAAAGCAGCGAAGGTCCATGTTCTAGATGATTGCATCCAGCTTTTGGAATATACACAATAGCGTGTTCAGAGACGGTACATACAGGAAACGTGAGGCGTGATGTATGTGCCCTTTTATGAGTATGTCCTGCCCGCTCGTATTCCTGCGTGCATACACGTAAAGAGTAAAAGGAATGTGATGGGATCACTTAGGCAGAACGCAATAAAACTGCAGAACCTTCTTTAAAATTGCACAAGAGAAACTGATTTGGGGTGGGGGGGCACACAGAGAACAGAAAAATATGAGTAACCGAGAGCCAGAAAGGAGTCCTAAAGGGGGCTGAAAGTGCTCTGCGTGGATGGGAGGCGAGCGGGACGGCGGGGGAGGAAGAGGAGCGCGTTGCAGCAGAGCGAGACGGCGGGACAGCGGGGGAGGAAGAGGAGCGCGGTGCAGCTGAGCGGGACGGCGGGACGCCGGGGGAGGAAGAGGAGCGCGGCCGAGCGGGAGCCCAGGTGGGCTGAGTGTGTGGTGTGAGGCATGGTCTCCTACCTCCTTGGAGTGAAGGTCGATACAAAGCAAGGAAGAGGAATCCGTGAAGCAGAAGAGACACCTTCCGGCTAGCCATCTCGCTCCAAAATGCGGCAGCCCTCCCCCGGACAGCTGGTTTTATCCCCCACCAGCTAATTACCACTTACACAGGACTTCAGGGATCAAAAAAAGAGGGGGAATGGATGCTGGACACTACGTAATTAGGAGGGGGGGCGAGCGCTCTCAGCTCAGTGGCTGCTTTCACTTTTTTTCTGTCCTATGTCTGGTGTTGCTGTTTTTGTTCGGGTCCCTCCTGCCAACAAAGTTTGCTGCCAGAGAAAGAGGGAGCGAGGTAGAGGGAAAGAAGGAGAGAGAGAGGGAGAGAACCTTACCCCCCCCACCCAAAAGGAACTGCACTGTCTGCCAGACATTCGCGTGGATTCCAGGAGGGCTTATCTCCATAAGAAGGGAAAGCAGGGCAGTTGGTGGAGATTATTAACGCTTTAGAATGGTTATCCTTTTCCTGCTGGTAAGATGGTATAAAGCCTGGGGGGGCAGTTTTAGGGGTATCACACACCCGAGAGACCTGCATTCCTGAGAGGGGTGTGAGGCTCAGGCAGAAACATCTCCGACTGCCCGACACAGAAAGAGCAAGGCTTCCGGAAGGATGCAGGAGACCAGGGACCCCATGTCACTGTCGCCAAAGCTTCCTGACACACCAGGAGAGGTCAGCGCAGCCCTGGCTAAGGAGTGTGACACCACCCCCCACCACCATCACCGCCTTGTGAGTCCAGACACTAGGGGCACGGGGGGGTTTGCGTGGTTGACTTGACTTGATTATTGCAAATTCTGTGATCGTCTGTTACCAAAAGGAGGGGGGGTTCCCTTGGTATATTTTGTTGTGGGCCCCCTCTACCCTCCCATCACAGGCAGCCCCCTCCCATACCCCCCAACCGGCATGTGATGACTGCTGGGGCCCTGAATACACAGTCCTGGCCATGTTCTTCCCAAGTGAACACTCAGCCTGTCTGTCTGTTCCTTGAATATAACTGGTCCCTGAGAGCGACAGGGTGGCTGCTTGGCTTAGGAATGTGTGTTAGAATGGGTCAGAATGAGACTCGCATTACGCTTCCACTGAGGGAGGATTAAGCTTATCATCTTCTTCCTCAGATGAGTCCACAGGGCAAACCACAGGCACACCAGAAATTCCAGCACTTGTGACAGATCCTCTCACACACCTGTGCGACCGCTGCAGCCGTCTGCAGGCCCTTTGTCTGCTCCTGCGCAAAGCTCTCACAGGTATCACCGCAGCAAAGACTGCTGGTGACGTGCATGTGGCTCTGGCAGGCTTCAGGATGGGAGCTGCAGTCGTTTCCTGTTTACAAGCATCAACGTGGCCGGTCAGAGACACACAGGCCATTCTTTGTTAGCTTCGAAAGTCATGCATGCCAATCGTGTACATCCCAAGTCCATCCCGGGACTCCAGATCCAGGAATGGCCAGTATTTTAATTATATGTATTTAAAATATGTATTTAATTACTTTAAAGTATTTTGTAATTTGTATTTTGCTGGACGGAAAGAAACTAGATGTAATTTGTAACAAAATACTTCGAGAGATTGTATTTTTGCATTAAAAATACTTAATAAAATATATAATTTTTTTTATTTTTTGTCATTTTAAGAACTTTCATCAGTAGGGTTACAGACTTTTAGGTACTCATTCACCACCTTTGGCTAGATGAAAGTAAATCACTTTTGAAAATGACAAAAGCCTCGCTACATGAGATTCAGAAGAGCATCAGAAGTCAACTGCATCCCTCATCCCATCAGGAGGGACACCTCAGGCAGTTAAGTGACCAAAGTGACATTAAGCTGTAAAGGTACCGTCCTCATAACAACTCACAAACTTGAAACTGAGAACAAAGGCAGCTTTATGGGAACCGTTCGGGACATTTTGTAGACCTGCTTATAGGGTTTCTCTCATACATGCGATTTCATAATGCCTTCCCTGCAGAAGCCTTGTGAGCAGATTTGTAACTGACACTTATTTGTGGGGACCATTCCTAATAGCACTAAAGCTGTTTCTGTGTAACAGCTACGTTCAAATATTTACAAAGATAGCCGTACTGTAGCCGTAGAGCATTTTACGGGGTCTGTTTGGCTTACAGCTAAGAGTTGGCAGCATGAGTGCCCTGCTTGGGAATGGAACAGCCTTGTGGGCTCTCTACTGCAGCACGTGTCCCAGGGCCTCCACCGAGCTTCACAACACCTCCCCAGGACATGGGGGCAACCCCCCCCCCAACTGGC
Organism: Petrocephalus sullivani; assembly: GCA_026780845.1. NCBI lineage: Eukaryota > Metazoa > Chordata > Actinopteri > Osteoglossiformes > Mormyridae > Petrocephalus > Petrocephalus sullivani. The sequence continues at coordinate 830,223 of JAODKM010000119.1, forward strand.
AGCGGGTGGCAAATCGGCCCAGCCTCTCCGGGGAGGATGCCTCAGAGGCTTCACCAATTCCCCGTGCGTATTCCCCTGACGTAGGAGTCTTCCTAGGACTTGGTACAGGTCCCAGGCTCCCTACAGGCCTGCCCGTGCAGACAGGAGGAGAGGCTCCTTCGCCCTTACAATCAAAGGTGCGTCTGTTTCACTTTATTTTGAGAAACTTTATTAGCAACTGTGAAGTGTAGCATCACAGATGATCATGGATCTATGCTATTCAGTGCAACATTTGTTGGTTTTATCTCATTATGTAATATTTATGCATGCATATTTCATAAGAAATGTAAATATGCATACATACAGAACAGACTGTCAGGTTACAGTGTAGTGCTGAGTAGTAAATCTGGGATGAAAGTATTTCTGTTATCTGAACGCTGAGCCCTGACGTGCAAGTCTTTCTGATCTGACAGAGCCGCGTCTAGGAGCAACAAACAGCCCGGCATCCCCACGGACGCTGCGAAAACCACCACTCATTCGCTTGGCCTTTCAGCGATTTATTTTGGCCATTATTGAAACCCGTATCTAAAAATATGGCGATGCTCTATCTGAGCTGAATGTGAATGCTGTTTTTTTAAAGCTTCACGGTAACAACAGCGTTCAGACACTGGCCTCACACTTTACTGAGCACTGGGGGCTCTGCTGGGACTTGAATCTTGGCCAAAGGGTGGCAGACTGCCCCCCCCCCCCCCTTATTACAGGTGGACACTAAGGGGTGGCTGATATGTGCATTTGATGCTTTTCAGTATAAATATCCCTTCACACAGCCCTCTCATGGTCTAAGAAGAGCCCTGGCAGTGACAACTGGCAGCATCTGTCTAGCAACTGGCCCATTTCACGGCTCACTGTACTGTACACACTCCATTCCAGATCAAAGAAAGCAACAACAACAATGGAACCAGCAGCTATAACCTGCACTAGGTTTTGAAAACCAAGCTTCACAACCAAAGACAACACATTTCATATCAAAAAAACATTCTGGGATGCCACATTGTTGCAGTGGCACTGCTGGACCCGGGTCCAAATCCTTGCCAAGGCTCCATCTCTGTGGAGTTTCCCCAGGAGACTCCAGTGTCTCCCCACAGTCCAAAAGATTGGAGTCATCCAGAAGTGAGCATGTGAGGGACTGGTGTGTGTGTGTGTGTGTGTGACTGGTGTGTGAGTGACTGGGGTGTGAGTGTGACAGGTGTGTGAGTGACTGGGGTGTGTGTGTGACTGGTGTGTGTGTGTGACTGGTGTGTGTGAGAGTGTGTGAGTGACTGGGGTGTGAGTGTGACAGGTGTGTGAGTGACTGGTGTGAGAGTGTGGGTGTGTGACGGATGTGTGTGTGACTGGTGTGTGAGTGACTGGTGTGTGAGTGTGGGTGTGTGAGTGTGTGTGTGTGTGACGGATGTGTGTGTGACTGGTGTGTGAGTGACTGGTGTGAGAGTGTGGGTGTGTGAGTGTGTGTGTGTGACGGATGTGTGTGTGACTGGTGTGTGAGTGACTGGTGTGAGAGTGTGGGTGTGTGAGTGTGCCCCGCACTGGGCTAGCACCACATCGGGGGTTATTCCCAGCCTCCAGGTCTCCCAAGACCCTGAGCAGGACATGCGGTTTCAGAAGATGGATGGATGGAAGAAAGCTTTGACTGGCGTCTGGGTAATCACACTGAAAAGTGCTGCACAGGGTCCCCTCAGAGCAGAGCACAGACTCCTGTCGGGTAAATAATTCTTAGACGTAAAATATAACAATGAAAGAGCACCTCAAAGCTGCAGCTTACTGGACTATAAAGGTGGAGGCTGTAAATGGTGAAACATCACTTTGATTGAAGATATATTTCTCCAAAAATATTTTGTTAAACAACAGAGCACGGTAACATGGTAACAGTGACTTTCTTTAAATCTGCTCTCATACAGGCAGACATGTTCACCACTGTAAAAATGGGGTGAGCAGTCTTTGACTTGCAGCACAAACATAATGCTAACCAATCTCTGCTCCAAGATGGACACTAGTCAAAAGTGAAAAGGAACCTCTATTGGTCGTTTCAGTTTTTCGTCTGAAAGTGTAACTCTGTAAGTGGAGTGAGGTCAGTGCTTCCCTTCTGCGACTCACATGACGGACAGCGGGAGCTTTAGCCAGCTCCTTTGCACTGTTTGATTACACTTAGAGCAAAGAGGAATTTAAGCCCTTAAATACCATGGACCAGCTTGGTCAATGAGACACTCTACGGTCTGCAGAGGATGGAGGGCTGGTTTGGCTCAGCCGGTGATGCATCAGACTGCTCCCTCTCCAGCTCTGGACAGACCTTTGTGTGTGTGTGTGTGTGTGTGGACATGTTTATATTATGTTGTGGGGACCCAATGTCCCCACAGTGTGATAAAAACCAGTTATTTTCTACCTTGTGGGGACATTT
>JAODKM010000119.1:836503-849327 GCA_026780845.1 Petrocephalus sullivani
AGGCCCTGTATGTGACCTGTCTCTCTGTGCATGTGCTGTCCCTGTGCACGCCCAGGCCCTGTATGTGACCTGTCTCTGTGCATGCTCTGCCCCTGTGCACATGCTGTCTCTGTGCATGCTCTGCCCCTGTGCATGTTCTGTCCCTGTATGTGACCTGTCTCTGTGCATGCCCTGGTCCAGTGCACGCCCTATCCCTGTGCACGTGGTGTCTGTGCTCCGCACTGCACAGGGACTAAGTGTAAATCTAGGCTCCCTGTTTATTCTTCCGGAGCCCTGTTTATTACCTACAGTTTTATTGCCCCTCTGTGCTCCAGTAAGTGAGCCGAAAGCTCAGCCCCAGCTGCCGGTCCGCCTGTGCCACAACTCGATACGGCACAGGGCCATAAATGCCGCGCGTTCCTCGGCCAGGCTGCCTGCGCCGGCGCCCGGTACGGCATGCATTCAGAGCAATCACAGACAGCCGTAAATGCCAGCCCATACACCGCCGCGTGGCTGAGATCGTCTGTGTCTCTCCGGCTCGGCTCCCTTCCCTATCGTGTAGCAGTGACTATAATACGAGTGGTGGGTCGTGTGGAGCGTGCTCAAAGGATCTGCCCGTGTCACACGCTGGAGAGAGAGGCCAGCCGCTCCTACCCACGCGTGCTCAAAGGATCTGCCCGTGTCACACGCCGGAGAGAGAGGCCAGCCGCTCCTACCCACGCGCAGCACAAGACGGGAAAACCCTGCTCCAAAACAATGGCAGATGGAGGAGAAGCACAGCTAAACACGATACAATCTGCTCTCTAGCACCACGATACAATCTACTCTCTAGCACCACGATACAAATGTCTTGCATCAGGTTTGCACGATCGAGCTAAGAAGACACGCTATGAGAAACAATTTGCCGGCTTAACGTGATTCAGCGAGCAGCCATGTGTGCCAGCTCAGGGCCATGAATTCTGCCGCACAGCCTTGACATTGTCGCATTTAGGGGTGACTGTGAAAGCATAAAAGCCCAGTGCTGAGAGATCTGACTGAAGAGAAAGTGCATGACATCACTCGTTTCCATGGGACGCCCTGCCGGATCTGTGTCGGGACTCGGTACAGATATGCGCTTCCTGGCCTTGGTTACTGTTTGCGACTTCACACGCGAGGCCAAATAACTGTGCGTGAGCCACGGCTCTCTTTAGGTTTCATCCCTGCCCAGGGCGGGGCTCTGCGAGTGGGCTTCCGTGTTTCATTAGTGCTATGTGAGAGAGAAGGGCGGGCGGCGCTAAGCCGTGCATCACCCCAATAGCCAGATAAGATGGCATGTTCTCACACTTCACGATGCCAAGTTAGGGCGCAACCCCAGTTCACCGGAGACCCCTGCCAGCAGGACAATGGGGAAGGGGGGAGGAGGGGGGCACAGGGGTCCTTAGAGACACACCAGGGGCCCCGGCCAGTCACCTAGAAATGACCCCATGCTGCAGCCATTCCTAAAGCGGAGGTGGACCTGGCAGCCGTGTTCTCCCTGGGCCGCGACACGCCGTCACCACAAAGAGAGAGCCGTCAGCGGTTAATGGCCAAGGCACTTTACAGTAATCCTGGCAAGGCTAACGGCTGGGGCCTGAAGCAATGGGGTGTTTCCCTGAAAAACTGCTTATTAGAGTGTTTTTGTTATTAAAGTTTAATGGCTTATCCAAAGCACAGCTGTACCCATTTATATGTATGGATATTTCAGACATGCAAGGGTAGAAGAGCAGGATGAGAAGTGATGCCCACGCCCTGGACCGCTACCTGTTACTCTGGCATGTCCAAGCTGGGCCATGATATGTAATCAGCCATCAACATAGGGGGGGGCGGGTTCGGAAAGCCTCTATTGTCCCCAAAAGTCTGGGGCACTTCAGCCCAGCTTTGTTTGAGGGCCCCCCCCCCCCCCCCCAAGACGTTTTTAAACACCGCTGTGTCAGTTTGCCGTTTTGAAGGGCGATTACATCATTAACAGCATTTCTCTGGCTCTCCTTTAACCCCACAGTAACAACACAGTTTTCAGGGTCTTTTACTTAAAACAGCCGGATTGTACATAGATTTTTTTCTGCTTGATTGACTTCAACAGCAGCTAAGAAAACAAGCGGGCTTGTGTTCGCGTCGTTGACGTCCGCGTTATCGAGGAGAGGGAGAGAACTCCAGAAGTGCCAGAGGGTTACGAGCCTGAGGCGTCTCCAGAGAACGCAGGCGACCGAGGGAGTGGATCGTGCCGATTACGGTACGCCGTTGAAACACGCTATCGTGAAACCTAACTATTTCTAGCAGGACCGGCAAACAAGGCAGTGTAAATAGGGCAATGTTACGCTTGGCACAAAGGGGGAGTATAATCTCACTGACTAAACCATCATCCTCCGTGGGGAAAAAACGATTTATAGTGAACAGCTAAACACAACAGAGTGAATCCACCAGGGGCCCATCTCTGCTAAATAGCATGTTTTCCACCCTGTAACTTATACGGTCCTAACTGGAGTACCTGTTGTACTGAATGACACATCAGTGATGTGAAAAACTTAGTAACATGTCACTAAAACTGCTCTAGGATCCGCTATGTATTTAATCCAGATGATCACTGACATTTCCATGACTCGTTTCGTTAGCATGTCAAACAGTGTTAATATTCTGTCTGTGACGGACCAGACTGAGCCTGACTGACAGGGACTGAGCCTGACTGACAGGGACTGAGCCTGACTGATAGGGACTGAGCCTGACTGACAGGGACTGCTTATCATTTAGATACTCAGCTCAGTGGTTCTGAAGTGAAAGGAAGTCAAAGGAATGTCCTCCCTCTCCGCTCATATGTTCTACACAACCCAAAAAAATGCAGATTAGCATGAGAAGCGTCTGACATGAGAACGTTTCAGTATGGGAACATTCTAGAATGAAAATACTTCAGGATGGAGTCTTCGGCATGGAGGCATCTTGGCTCGCTGAGCCAGCATCCATCACGCCAGAGACGTGCATGGAATGTGGGCATTCTTCCTGGGGAACAATCAAAGAGCTGGCAGAGGTTCAGCGGTGGGCAAGAGCGACCTGGGATGGCAGAGAGCGAGAGTGTCCCGGGATGGCAGAGAGCGAGAGCGTCTCGGGATGGCAGAGAGCGAGAGCGACCCGGGATGGCAGAGAGCGAGAGCGTCCCGGGACGGCAGAGAGCGAGAGCGACCCGGGACGGCAGAGAGCGAGAGCGACCCGGGATGGCAGAGAGCGAGAGCGTCCCGGGGCGGCAGTGGACAGTTAGAAAGGACCGCTGTGGAGCCATCTTCAAAGGCGCTGACATGGCACTGCGGGCGAAACATTAATGGAAAATCCCCAAAACAAGATGTAGCCTGGCATGCAGAAGGCCAGCAAGCAGATCTCTGAGAGCTCGCAAACAGAACAGCGGCGTGTAAACAATAATGCCCAGGAGAGATCACAATCAGATGAGCTTATTAGATACAGACACGTGAGGCAGGGAACGGCGTCTCTTGGATGTTGATCATTAATCAAAGCAAGAGAGAGGCTTAAATCGAAGTTGATGGGCAGAGAACCGTCAATTACCATGAACGTTAAGCTTGTTTATAAATTCAAATGATTAAAATCTACGGGGTGGAGATTCCTGAGCTTAGGACTCGCTTTGTCAGCTGTGAATGATTAGCCCAAGCTCTCCCAAGCTCACCTCACTGCGGCAGCCCACGCCAACGGCGCCTCCCTGGTGGTGTGTGGCTCCTCGTGGTACCATCATCCGACACCAGCACTGTCCCGGCCGTGATGACACGCCCCCTCTTTGAGGGGCGGGCACTAGACAGACCGTACCGGGTGGACAAGCTGACAGATGTGGAGATATTAAGGTCAAAGAAACTGAGTCAACACCAGGGAAAGACTGTTCTAGAGTCTGTCATGCACTCACATTTAGAGGTTGGCTGAAACCTGCAGGATCTGGGCTCCGTGAATGGCAAGTGGGTTCAGAAATAAACAGTGTTTACACAAGAAGGGAATTCTGGAGAGTTCATGTCACACATGATTAACGAAGGGAGCCCAGATTCAGTACCTGTTTATCCAGTCGGGAAGCCATCTTTGACGGTTCCCTCCCTCCTGTCGAAAATGAACTCATGATTGTCTTGGTAGTTGGCCTACCTTCCTGAGCATTTTAATTTTGTTTTTAAGTGCCAACATCATTTCATATGTAAACATCAGATGTGCCACGTTAGCCTTAAGAACAATTCCTTCCAAAGGGCAATTTGTTAGCGAATGAAATGGATTCTGCTCATCTCCTTGTTTGCCACCAGTCCACTCAAAAACCACCACGACCGCCAGTAGGTTTGGAAAACTACTGAATGTAGGTGCAAATGGCCTCAGAAAGTATTAGTTTTATTACCCAAAGCAGTAAATGTGAAATCTCGGGGTAAAAGCTCTGGCTCAGATTAAGGCAAGGCATCTGTGTGCTTCCTTCCCGATAAGGCAAGCAGGGGCTGTGCATGATTGCAGCAACAACCCTGCCCTTGGCGTGAGCGTCCTCTCAGATAAACACCAAGGATGAGCTTTGCCCACTGGTAGGGGGGAGGGGCACTTCATGGGACTTAAGCCCACCCCCAAAAGCCCCTAAATTAGGGAAAAGCCTGTGTCAAATCCCCAGTAGGTAGGGGGTGCTGGTTAGTTCCTAGAAAACGCCTGTGTCAGATCCCCAGTAGGTAGGGGGTGCTGGTTAGTTCCTAGAAAACGCCTGTGTCAGATCCCCAGTAGGTAGGGGGTGCTGGTTAGTTCCTAGAAAATGCCCGTTCAGATCCGGCAGCAGTTACTGCAGGTATCCTTCCCTGAAATGGTATCCCTCAGACCAATGAGAAATGCGCTGTCCTCTGGGCTTGGATCAGAACCACTGACTAAATGCAAGAAGAGTGGGTATCAAAGGGAAAAAGTGCATTGTAAGACGACCTCCCTGCATCCCCCAAATAAAGGCAGCAACGAGGAGAATTTTTCCAGTTCTACATGGTTTCCCCCCCCCTTTCATTCATTTCATTTCATATTTAATAACTGCTGGCAATCTGTAAATTCAACTTTATATCGTGCAAACAACGAATCACACGGAAAATAGCTTAAAAAAAGTCTCACAACCATCCCCATAAGTCCTGCAGGATGAGACAGTGAAAAAGTCATTTATGGCTTTATCATGCATGAACCTAGTTTTCCTCTCTGCTCCGTATCGGTGTTCATTTTGGCAGATGAAGGCGAGCTTGTTGTTCAATAAACAAGTCATCATGGATAAATCGTCCGGAACATGATGCACGATCACACATCTGGCAGAGCGGGGGAAGCATCCTGCTGACATTTCGCATTTCACCTTGACAGAATGAGAGAAATAAAAAATGAAAGACGATACATTAACCTGCAAATGATCACTGGTGCAGATTTTGTTACAGGGAAGCAGAAATGGATGTAGTAACAGGGATCTTTTATGGCTGAATTTAACTGAAATCAAAATGTCCTTACAAAACCTGTTTCATGGACCTCCCAATCATCTTGGGTGTTTCTGATTCCCTTCCATTTTGCACAGCTCGCGCTGTCGTTCGAGAAAGAAGTGATGCGTAGCCGACTGCCTTCTTATAATCCAAACTCCAAAAACTCCCTGCTGTGTGTCACTTCATATAAACTGTCCCGACTGGCAGGTAAGTATGGTGGTCCTGACCCACTATTTGGTTAGCAATCAATGTCTTGGTCAAATGTCTACCTCAACCAATTACAACCTCATCATAGGGCATGACTGTCATCTGAATATTACGGGAAAGAACCTGCTTTAGTGTCCTGCAGAAGACCTTAGCGACTGATGCTTGCCATTCATGACAAGTCCATGGTTGTGTACTAGCTTCTGAGTTTCAGGATTACTTAATCTCTTTATACACATTTATTATTTCTCTCATTCCATGACAAATCTTGCCTAATTCATTTAGATACATTTCCTGATTCGCTCCTCCAAAACACCCCAATGTGGCTCAACAATACTCAGATCTGGGGAGGCCATGGGGGACGTTTAACTTTTGTGTTCATCAAACCACTCTGACATCAGTCTGGCTGTGTGTATTGGTGCATTTTCATCCTGATACATGGCATCACCTTCAGGGCACAATGTCGGAAGCACTGGGTGAACATGGTCCTCCAGAATGGTTCAGTAGTCCTTGACAGTGACGCGCCCATGTAGAACTAGTCGTGGGCCTAGGGAATGCCATGACATTACAACCCAAACAATCACTGGTCCACCCCAATTCTGCACACTGGGTATGCGGCATTGCGGGTGGTTAGCCTTTTTGGGGCTTCTCCGCACCGTCCTTCATGATGGTATGCCGTTCTTACCCTGGATATTGTGGCTCTCAATACTCCACAAAGATTTGCTGTCCTAGTCAGATGTTTCCAGTGAGATGAGCACCAACAATTTATCCTCTTTCGAACTTTCATTTGTCTCCCATTATGTTGTGCGTGTGGTTGCAATATTTTATGTACAGCTGTGACATTACTCTGCTAATTCAACCTTCACACTCTGCTCTTACCGATGGATTGTGGAATCAGTGAAGATTGGCCACCAGGCGGCACTTATATAGAAGTGAAACCTCAAACACTATTGGCCAGGTGTTTCAGTTTCATTGTGCAACCCTTGTACATTGTAAACACAAACAAATGAAACCAAGCTTTTGAAATGGTTTTTGTTCTGACCTCATTTACAGACCAAGGCATGTGGTTTTGGGGCAAGTTCCATTCGCTGGTGGGTGGGGGGGGGGGGGTGAAGCTAATGGACAGAGGTGCATGCCCTCACCAAACTGTGACACTGCAAAAGAATTTAAGAGGGAATCTGATTCCTGCCAGCAAGATGTCTGCTGCTCTTTTTGTGATCTTCTCTGGGCGGGACACAGATCACATGACTGCCCAGGAAAGGTGGGGCTCAGATCAAGGATGACACCCCTGGCGACACTCCGTCCTTTCTGTCAGACTGTAGCTCTTGATATTTGTGGCTGATTCTGAAGTCACTTTACAGCACGGATGTTGAGGGATATTCGCCCATCCCCTTTGGTCTCTCTCAGTCTTAAGCGATTTACAGTCATTTAATCTCTCGAGGAATTTAGAAATCCGATCCGCAGACACCGGCTCATTTCACGAAACACTAGCATTTTTATTCAGTCACAACCAATCGCCATTTCAGCCAGCGACTGGCTGATTGCTCAGAACACCGCAACAGTCATTAATAAATCCAGCATGGCTCTTGGACAGCCCATGCCTGCTTAGGCCAGCTCTGAACCTCCCCTCAGAACTTCAAACACATCTCCCCCTAGTTGTCACTTCTATAAATGGCATGGGGCACCTGGCTCAGGAATGGTGAAGGAATCCTAATGGCAGTTAAAATGTTATGCTGCTTTTGAAAGGTGGCAAGAAAACAAACTGTGAGCTACCTATTTCAGGTAAAACTTCTCTGAGTAACTTAGCATACACACAATAAACAGGTATAATATGTTGTCGACATTTATTTTGAAATTGATCCCCAATGAAGGGAAAACAGAGACTCCGAAACCTGCAGTGGCCAGGTCGCTGATTGGTCATGTGCTGTCGGTCGCTGATTGGTCATGTGCTGTCAGTCGCTGATTGGTCATGTGCTGTCGGTGACTGATTGGTCATGTGCTGTCGGTGACTGATTGGTCATGTGCTGACGGTGACTGATTGTTCATGTGCTGTCGGTCGCTGATTGGTCATGTGCTGTCGGTGACTGATTGATCTGTGTAGGCAGGGTATTGATTGGCAGCTTGGCCTTTGCTGAGCCTTTCACTCCCGCCTTGGACAGTCGCTACTCCGCCAGCCGCCCGCCGACTACACTTCTTGCATCAGATGCTTGTCCAACTTTCCGGACACGGTTCCCTGCTCCAGGTTTTTCTGTCGAAAACATCACTTTGTCAGGTCCGTTTGCGGTGCAGCGCCCCGGGAGGGATGTTTGAACTGTGCACGCTCGGAGACCCCTGATGTTTAAACACTAGATTCCGATCGGCTTGCCTCCTGGACATCATGAAAGGCAAGCAGGAATACATGGAAATAAGGAAAGACGAAACCCACATGAGCTCATCCTTGCAGGGAACCCTAAATGTATATAAACCGCTGTAAGATGGTTTGGACTCACCTCCCTACTCCCACCAAGGAAACTTTTCCAGCCTGAAAAATGCAAAAGGTTCCATCTTGTTGGTAGAAATGCTGGAACCGCGAGCTTCTCCTTGCATTTGCAAACGTTTTTCTCTTTACTGTCCTGCATGATAAACAGCAGTCCTCCAGGAATGGAGCACAGATCCACCATGAAATCCTGATGGGAATAACTGGTGCTCTGTGCATAAGAAAGGCCCAGAGCATTAAATCAATGAACGTCAGCAGGAGAAACTTTCCCTTGACGTAGCTTGTTGCAAGTATGCAGGGGCCGTTTGTGAGTTAAATACATTAGAAACCAGCAATAACATGCAATATACTGCGGTAGTTAGGCCAGCGCGAGAATCCTCATTCCTGATTCTGTCTTAAATGACTCTTTTAAAGAACCAGCTTGAAGGTCAGTGACAAATTTAGTGCAAGAGGTTACCTAGTACTATGCTTACTGCATTTCAGGTACATATTACCTAAAATACCTTTGCTTTAATGACCATTATACTCATGGACTGAAGTCATACAGTCATGCATCAGGTAACTGACACGTTAACAGGAAACTCGAAGCGTTCTGCGACCGCCGCCATCCTGCTCGCATCATCACTCTTGCCAGTCAGGGCTGACCACAGCGCATTCGCTCCGCGTAACCTGTCACCAGAGAATGCCCCCCCCCGAACCTGACCACAGACAGCCCGGCTGTGGCCGCCCAGCAACCTTGGCAGAGCACATTGCCTGAACTGCATCATCACTGGGACCTGGCTTTTCTCAAACAGAAGATGGGCCTGCAAGACAAAACTGAGAAAAATATTAGTATGTAAAAATACATAAATAGGGCTAATGTAAAAGCTAATGATACAAAAATATGAAAGTAACATAATATTATGTTTTCTGACTTGGTTCCTAGAACTTGAGAACTTGCTTTTGGTAGTATCTGTACTTTCCATGGTCTTGGTGTGTGACCATGAAAGCAAAGACCATTACTATAGCCAGTTACTGTAGCCTGTTACTGCATCCTGTTACTGTAGCCTGTTACTGCAGCCCGTTACTGTAGCCTATTACTGCACCCCGTACCTGTAGCCCAGGGGTGCCCAATCTTACCCGCAAAGGGCCAGTGTGTATGCAGGTTTTCAGAATAACCGTTAGATCAGCTGTTCAAACCCAGGTGTGAGGACTCTTCAGCCAATCAGTCCTCTAATCAGTAACCTAATTAGGGAGTTGCAGTGAAAACCTGCGGATAAGATTGGCCACCCCTGTTGTAGCCCATTACTGCATCCTGTTATTGTAGCCTGTTACTGCAGCCCGTTACTGTAGCCTGTTACTGCACCCCATTACTGTAGCTTGTTACTGCAGCCCGTTACTGTAGCCTGTTACTGCAGCCCGTTACTGTAGCCTGTTACTGCAGCCCGTTACTGTAGCCTGTTGCTGCACCCTGTTACTGTAGCCCATTACTGCATCCTGTTACTGTACCCTATTACTCCACCCCGTTACTGTAGCCCATTACTGCATCCTGTTACTGTAGCCTGTTACTGTAGCCCATTACTCTAGCCTGTTACTGTGGCCCGTTACTGTAGCCTGTTACTGCAGCCTGTTACTGCATCCTGTTACTGCATCCTGTTACTGCAGCCCGTTACTGTAGCCTGTTACTGTAGCGTGTTACTGCAGCCTGTTACTGTAGCCGAGTTGTGGTGCTGTGTGGGGGGCAGGGGTCAGTTGGAGAATCTTTCAGACAGTGACGCCACCTGCCCGTCATTTTTCCTCCTGCAGGAGTGCCAGGTCGTACCTCATTTCTCTGAGCATGGAGGTCAGACCCCAGACCAGACCAGCAGAGACCAAAGATCCTGTCCAGACACTTTTAACATGAGGGTCATTGGCTCCAAAGAGGTGAAACACTGTTGCATGTTTAAGAATATTATATATATATATATATATATAAAAATCTATGCAGCTGTACAAATTGTAAGTCGCTTTGAATAAGAGTGTCAGCTAAGTAATGAAATAACAATAACAAATCCTGCACATTATGGTCTCTGTGGAAATCCCTCCTCGTTAGGTTTATTTATTGTTGTGGATGATTGTTCCAGACATGCTGGATGGCTCAAGCCCAGCCCCCCGCACTCTGCAAATTGATGTGTCCCATTAGCAGTACCACAAACATGGGACAGCCCCGATTCCAGGGCGTTTGGGCGTCGCGTGGAGCACCGCGGCCTGGCACCAGACGCGGCCCGAATCCGGCACGCCTCGAGCAGCCAGACCGAGCCGGAACCAGCAGAGGTGGGGGACGCTGACACCTATTGACCCGGCCCAGAGGCTCTCTCATCGGCTCCTCCATTCTCCAATTGAGGTTTGAAGTGTTGCGGACGAAGTTTGTTTATATGCGCGAAGCCGCACGGCCCACAGTATCCAGATTGTTCCCTGGGCCGGGCCGGGCTGGGCCGGGCCGGGCTGGGCCGGGCCGCCTCCGAGAGTCGCATGCCAGGGCGGATGTTTGCTTTTGCTGAGATCACATCAGATAAAACGCTACCCCCCCTCCCCCCCCGGTGTCTCACGTTTCACTCACACTGTTATTCACGCTCGGGGACGGACAGAGAAGCCTTTTAAACTGAGATTCCCCTGAGCCTTTATTAACATACGACTTCAACTTCAATAGAAATTCCACAGGCTGCCGGCCGCTGCCCCGACCCCCCCGCAGCCTCAGCACTCAGTCGCCTGGCTTGCACCAGGTCGCTCAGAGGTTCCGCTCAAGCTCTGCTTTGTGAGACCCCCAGCAGCTGGCTTACTGACTGCTTGGACCCATGTGGCCGCGGCTCCATGGTCCTCTGGGGGGCATCTCCTGCTATGTGTCTGTCATAGCATCCTGCTGGATCTTTCTGAGAAGATGCAAGCTATGTATTCCACAGGCGAACAGCAAGGCAAGCAAACAAAGTGAAAGAATGAAACATATAGACCTTAAAAGTCGCAAGAACCAACGTCAATAGCTAGATCATGGTCGGCACGTTCTACAGACGCTCGCTCCACACGGTAGCTGGCTACATATTTATCTATCTGGGCTCAGCACAAATTCCACAAAATATCCGAGATACAAACTAAGATAACCAAAATATAATATGTCACAGGCGAGGGGAGCAGCATGTCCAGCTCTGATGTCAACCCCAGGCTACAAAACTCCATGTGACCTTCACCAGTCACCCCCCCTGCCCCCCCAACGGTTGAACTACCCAGGAAGGCGGCCAACACAAACCAAGACAAACACCAGTCTCACAAGACACAACAGCATTCGAGACCTCATAATTCAAAGCAGTGGACGTTTAAATCTAAGTACCTAAAATGAACGAGGGGAACTGTACTACCCCCCCCCCCCCACCCCCCCCCAGACAAATTTCTCATATTACTGTCTGTGGGAAAACGCAACCAAGGATGGCGGGAGTCAAATGTTGGCAATTATTTCATTTTCATACCGTAATGAGAAACATAATAAACTTGAGTTCCTTCAGGGAGTCGTTATCAGAGGCATCATGGACAGAGAGTTTGGGCCATTTCAGCCAGAGCATTTGAAGCGGTGTGCAGTCCTCGTTTGTCACAGCTGCACTGCGCATACACTGCGGCACACTGCGGGTAGGAGCGCCTGCTGAAATGGCCCACATGACCCCCAAAATGACTCAGGTATCAAAAGCCAAGAAACAGACCTATATAAATCACTGACATTTGGAGAAGCAGACTGTGTTATTTCTCTGAGCAGCATGGCATGCACCAGAGCAAGGTCACCATAACTCACTATAACTCCACTTACAATCCCCTTAACACCGAACACATTCTGCTCTCCACGACACACATGTAGGTTGCTTGGCAGTGAAGGGCAGCCACCTACAGCAGCACCCATGGTGCTGGGGGCTAAGGGCCTTGCTGAAGGGTCCACAGACACATGCTTATTCTGCCAAAGCTGGGCTCAAACCAGCAACCTTCCAGTCACAGGAACAGAGGCTTAGTATGCTGAGCCACAGACTCATGCCAGGGTTCCAGGGAGACCAAGAACACTCTGGAGGAAGGGATCTAGGGCTCTCCCACAACAAGGCCAAGTCTGTGGCCTTGGAAAGAGAGGTCATTCGTCTCAATTAAATGCTTCTTCATCTCCTTCATTTGTGAAGCTTTCAAGACCTCAGGATGCATTTAATGAGTAGTTGTGTGCCTCAAATGGTCACGGTTCAAGGACAGTTAAAGGTCAATAATGGTTAAGTGGATGAAAGGGGCAGCCAGGTGTAGAGAGATAAATTAAAAGTGAAGATGTGGGATTCCTGCCTTCCCTGGGCCTGCCAGCAGATGCTGACTAAGGCACCTACAGACACGGACAGTAAGGCTTTACAAACTCGGCGCGCAGGAACAGGGGAACGCCACCCTTTTTTATAGAAGCCGTTTTATAGTGGAAGACAACATACTGGAATCCGGCCGCCCATTTAACGAGCACAGCTCAGAAACGTGACGAGCAGTGTGGACAGAGGGGCTGAGGACACAAAACCACGCTCCGGGCCGGGCCTGCGGGGCTAAGGACACAAAACCACGCTCCGGGCCTGCGGGGCTGAGGACACAAAACCACGCTCCGGGCCTGCGGGGCTGAGGACACAAAACCACGCTCCGGGCCTGCGGGGCTGAGGACACAAAACCACGCTCCGGGCCTGCGGGGCTGAGGACAC
>JAODKM010000120.1:4326-23945 GCA_026780845.1 Petrocephalus sullivani
TTCTCCCCAAGCGAGCTTGATGGGCCGAATGGCCTCCTCTCGTTTGTATATTTCTTATGTTCTTATGTTCTTATCTTGAAAGGAAAGCATCTTCCGAAGCTTGGCTATGTTCCGTAGATGGTAAAACGCCGTTCTGGTAATGCTATTTATGTGAGCACTGAAGCACAGGTCAGAATATACCAGGACACCAAGATTTCTGAGTGCTGTTTTAAACTGAGTAGGAAGGCAATTAGGGTTGAGGTTTTCAAAAACTTTTTATGCATATCTTAAGACCAACTAACAGTACCTCAGTATTTTCTGTATTTAACATGAAATTTTATGCCATCCAACACCGGATGCCTAGCAGACAGTCTTCTAAAGAAGATAGCTAGGATGCATCACCAGGTTTAACAGATGATACACAGTTGTATCTATCAGCATAACAATAAAAATTAACACCATAATGTCTAATAATGTTACCGAGTGGTAGCATATATAGAGTGAACAGTAGTGGGCCCCGCACTAATCCCTGTGGGACACCATATGTAACTTTAGTGGGCTTGGACGATTCATCGTTTACATGGATAAACTGGTAACAATCAGTTAAATAGGAACGAAACCACAGGAGTGCTGTCCCTTTAATGCCAATCAAAGATTCTAGCCGGTCCAAAAGAATATTATAGTCTACAGTATCGAATGCTGCAGTTATATCCAGTAAGAGTAATAATGATATACAGCCATGGTCGGAAGCCACAAGCAAATCATTTATCACTTTGAATAAGACCGTTTCTGTGCTATGATTGGCCAGACTGATATAGTTCATTAGCATTATTTTATTTGAAGAAAGGAAGACAGCTGGTGAGCAACGACTTTTTCCAGAATCTTTGAAATGAAGGGAAGATTTGAGATGGGTCTATAACGTCCTAAGTCATTAGGTTCAAGATTTGTTTTCTTTAGAATAGGTCTAATAACAGCCATTTTAAAAGGTTTATGAACATATCCAAGATATGAGCTAAACATGTTTAACAGTGTAGTGCTAATCAGTGGTGCGTTTTCCGTGAGTAGACTGATAGGTATTGGGTCAACAAGGCTAGTAGAGGATTTGCAAGAGGAAATTAACTTCAGGAGTTCTATTTGCGTTACAGGAGAGAAACATTCAAAGTTATCATCATCATTAGTATTAATAGCACTAGCCGAAGATTAGTGGTTGTGTGCAGCTGTGGGTGTGCTCTTAATGATCTGTCTAATCTTTATTATTTTATTATTAAAAAATGTAATAAAGTCATCACTCATAAGAGCTTCTGGGACTTGTGAGTTTAACATTGAAGGAATCTTTGTTAACCTAGACACAGATTCAAACAGGAATTTAGGATCGTTTTTGTTCTCTTCTATTAGTTTAGAAAGACACAGAGACCTAGCAGTCACTAGTGCTTGTCCATAATTAGACAGGCTCTTTTTCCAGACATATCTAAAAGCTTCTAGTTTTGCTGACCGCCATTTGCGTTCTAGCTTGCATGAAGCCTGTTTAAGTTCACATGTATGGTCAGAGTACCAGGGGGCAGGTTTCTTATCACTATGCTTTATTTTCTTGAGTGGAGCTACATGATCAAGAGTGCTGCGAAATGATTCCACCATGTTCACGGTTACCTGTTCAAGTTCATTTACACTTGATGCTTAAGGTTGAAGGACTGTGGGACCTGATCGAGAAATGTTGCAGCGGATAATGAGGCTATGGAACGTCTAGTACTGTACTTCTTAGCTGAGGCTATAGGGAGGCTATACTGTATTTCAAAAGTTAATAAGTAATGATCTGAAAGTAGAGGATTTTGAAGAATAATTGATGTGTTCTACTATGACTAAGAATCAAGTCCAGGGTGTGGTTACAGGCATAAGTCGACCCAACCACATTCTGACGTATACCAATAGAGTCAGGAATAGCAGTAAATGCTTAGGGTTGAGGGATCGCTATCATTTTCCATGTGAATATTAAAATCAACCACAATCACTTTCTCAGCAGTAACCACCAGGTTTGTTAAGAAATCTGCAAATTCCTTAAGAAAATTGCTATAGGGACTATACACAATAGTAATGATGATTGGAGGTGTAGAACTACACTTAGATGTGCCAGCAAGATTAAGAACAAGAATTTCAAACATGCCAAAGCTATAACCACTTTTTTCACACACTCCTAAGTTGGTCTGAAATATTGCAGCAACCCCGCCACCTTTGTGAATTGGCCAGCACAGTGTCTTGACCTTAACTCCAATGAAAATCTTTGGGGTGTGCTGAAGACAACTTTGTGGAATGGGTCAACTCACCTATCGTCAATACAAGATCTCAGCGAGAAATGAATGCAAATGTGGATGGAAAAAAAATCCTGCACAAGCACGTAGAAACCATACCAATACGAATGTGCACCATAATCAAAGCTAAAGGTGGTCCATCAAAATAATGTGCTTTTCTTGGCCAGGCACTGTTCAATGACTTCAGTTCAGCATTTAACACAATCATCCTGCAGCGGCTGGTAGAGAAGTTGAACCTACTGGGCACAAACACCCCACTGTGTAACTGTCTCCATAGCAAACAGCACCTCCAGGGTCCGCAGATCCCCACGAGTCTGAGGCGTGCCCAAATCTACCCAGAACTCATCTGAACAATTATCAAGACTGTTGCACAAAGGGCGCTTTACCACCGCGGCAAGTGCTGTACTTTTGATACTGCTGGTACCTCAATAAAGTGCCAGAAGTTAGGTACTTCTTAAGTGCTGGTTTTCCACTGGCGTAAAAACTGGTACCGGTGCTGAATAAAGCACAACGTGAGGAGGGGCATTTTGTACTGAGTTCTGAATTAAAAAAATGGCTGTAGTATGCAGCTGGACGATGTTGGATATTACATCTAACATCGCATGTTATGCACATACAGCTGTTACATCACTAGTGAGCTACATCAGACTCTCTTTTTCTTACTGCTGACAAAGTGATTGTGGTTGATTTTAATATTCACATAGAAAATGATAGTGATCCCTTAACCTAAGCATTTACTGCTATTCCTGACTCTATTGGTATACGTCAGAATGTGGCTGGGTCGACTCATGCCTGTAACCACACCCTGGACTTGATTCTTAGTCATAGTAGAACACAAATCAATTAGTCCTAGTAGAACACATATCAATTATTCTTCAAAATCCTCTACTTTCAGATCAGTACTTGTTAACTTCAGTGCATCAGTGAGGAGGTTAGGGCTGGTGCTTTCAACATGTGATTATATTCTTAATATGATCTGCCCCCAGACAAAAATCACAAGACGCATAGGCAGATTTTCATCATACTGATACTGAAACAGGTGCCAGCTGAGTTACCTGGTGAATGATGTAGATGCCATAATTGAGCTGCTGTCTCTGCAGGAAGGGATGCAGATAGTAGAGAAGGAACTTCAGGTGGTGCTCCCTGTTCCTGTGAGGGATGATGACAGCGGTGCGATGCAGAGATTCGCAGTTCGGTGGCCTGTAACGGCCCCCTCGCACTACCAGGGGGTTTTTCCGCTCTACTTGAGCCAAAGTCAGCCCAGAAGGGAATGTCACATGGAATGGACCTCCTGTAAATGGGGGAAGTGGGGCCACAAATATCAGTTAAGCATGGAGGAATAAAAGAGAAGGAAAAGGTCACCTCCACCACATTCATGCAGTACAAAAACATATGCACACACCCATATTATATGGCGTGGGGTAGGTTTACAGTTCATGCTGTCATATTCCAAAATTAAACTACATGTGGAACTACAGTCCACCAATGAACCAATGCTGGAATGACTCACCAACTAATGGAGACTTCTTTGGACAGTAAGGCATGCTCTCCTCCTTTGTCAGACTTTTGGACAGAAGGGAAAGGTTGGCATAGACGTCCCGCCCAGTATGGTTTTGCATGGAGGCCCCCACCCCTGTGTCAGTCCGTCGGAAAATCCGGAAAAAATATGTGACCCTCTTCTGGTAACCCTCCCTGGAGAGGAGGGCCATGACGATAAGTTGGACCCCAAGAACCATCATGAGGAAACGCCATTTTGATTGCAAATTTGGCATGGTGCTGAGTCTGACTTTTTTTAATATAATGGTGTAAGGGGGGTGGGGGAAAGCAGTTACGGCATCTCTAACATACCCCAAATGTGGCTAATGATACTTTGGCAGTAAGATTGTCTTTTAGAAATTCTTACACAAGGATGCGGACTTGAGACTGCTTTGTGACCGATTATTCTTCTGGAAATACAAGCCCCACTTCAAAAACTGGATAAAAGTTCAGGACTGTATGTAACAATACAGTGCTTTGTAGTGTGATGGGTTTCCTGGTTTAACAGTAAGAGAAATAACTGTGCAGTCTTCCTTCACAAAAATGAGACCAGGACTTCTTTGTCAATAAAGGTCACGATTTAAAGGTTGAGAATTTCTTCTTAATCCCTTAGTGTGTAAACATCAGACTAATTTGTCCATAAGCAACAACGCAAAAAAGGCACTTCAAACAAGGTAAGAAATGGGAAAAAAAGCCATTATTGTGAATGTTTTGACATTCCTCCAGTCAGATGAGATCTGTAAGATCCAGCACATGTTGAAAAGCCTTAATGATGCTGATTCAAGCCTCATTTTTGCAGCACTTGAGAGCAGCCAGCTGGGATCCTGCCCATCACCACATCCGCTGTCCAGTTGCTGGTCTGATCCACACTCCACAAATATCACTCATCAATGTGGAAAGTAATGGTGAAAAACTGGGGGGAGAAATAAATAAGAACATTCTTAGGATGAACTTTTGCTTGCTGCATGGGACATGTACTGCCTAAGATGAACTCCCAGCTCTTCACAGAGAAAAAGGTAAAAAGGCATGGCATAGAATGAGCTGACAGTGTGTCTGTGTGAGATGGGTGGGACAGTAACAGGACGTTTACTAACAGCATGTGGAATTGGGTCCACAAATCAGGCATGGCTCTGATGAACAAGAAGATTTTTCTCCCCCTGAGATCTCTCTCCCACTACGGCTAATTGGCAAGATGCTATGCCTGTGAAAAACTGCTTTCAACATGTAGTCAGGGCTGGATAAACAGCTTGTGCTTCCTTTCAGCTTTTATTACAGCTTATGGCTTCCTGTACTATGGCAGACTATGCCTATGTCTTCCTATGCCTGCCACTGGCAAAGTTCATGCTGCAAGACACTCCAGGAGCTCTTAGCGCAGGTAGATACAGTTGTATATAATCCTACTAACCTAGATCAATCCAACCATCTTAATGAATGAAATGATTCCTTATCCACCTTTTGCACAAATACAGTTAAATAGGAATTTACACATCTAATCTTGTACTCCTTTGGGATGGTGAGAGCAAAGTTTTAGGTCAGAGTACAGGGTCAGTCATTTATTTGGCACCCCTGGAGCAAATCACAGGGTTACGGGCCATACTCAAGGACCCAAAGGGTAATGCAACTATTCTGTGATCCATGGTACTCGAACCAGCAAAAATTGCAGCACTGACTCTTGATCCAGCACTGACTCCTGGATCACAGAGCATCAGGCTGGTCCCTGCCCTGAAAGGATGCCAGTCCATCACAGGGCACGCATGCATGCCCACTAAAGTGCTCTAATAAGATGTTTAAGTGAAAACAACTTCATATCTTATTTTCCTATTCACCTGCTAATTACCTGGTTCAAAAGTCAACTGTCTAAATGAAGACAAACATGCTATGAAGTGATGATGCACGACATGAGAATAATTCTTCATGACTGGCTGAAATACATGTGTTTCAGAGTTTTCTCAAGAATTGTGATACAGCACTACATTTACATGTATTTAGAAAGTGACATACAAGTGAGGCAAATAGCAAATTACAATCATACATGCTGTCATAGTTGACTATGCATAAGTACGGCTATGGTGAGCTCCCAATGAATGCCCAGGCACAAGTGCACTACTTAGAATAAACTCACACACACACACAGGTTGAGGAGCCAAAAGTGGAAACCGGCAAGAGACAGAACATAACGAGTCATACTCTGAAAATGGCAGCTTATAAAAACTTAAATTCCGAAACGGATCAAAACAAATCTAAAAAACAGAATACATATAAACCTTTACTTTACTCTGTAACATTCCCATTCCTTTTTGAAACTGGTGGAAATAAGCAGGTTCTCAAAAGGCACCAAGCGAGAACCAGCCCAGCACAGGCCCTAGCTCCATGTAGGTGGAAAAATAGGCACAAATTCCCTTTATAGGATGATTCTGTTTAAACCATACAATGGACTGGCCTTCTATCATAATGATGTTGTAATGTATCACAACACAGCCATTTAAGTGCCTTGGGGATGTGAAAAGTGCTATATAAAAAACTGAACAGAATCCCATCCAGGGTGTACCTCAGCCCAAGTAGTACAAGTTCAGAAGCATCTTTCAGCAGGTCAAACAGAAATATATAAATCTTGGCCTTAGCCAAGATGACTGGACAGAAAGAATTCTGACAAGCATTGTCAATGATGTACTTCTATGTCAATGATGTACTTCATGGTGTTGCTTTTGACCGATCTATCTTGCTAAACTGGCAGAAATGTAAGGTTGGTCAGTCAATGCAGGTCCTTAAAGGGTTCACCTCCTCTCCAAAACTGTCACAATTACTCAGTTAAACTCGATTATATGATTATTTAAAAGCATCAATTAAAATCTCCCTTCTAGGTTACTTGGGAATATGGCATAAGGAAGATTGCACCTGCAGGATGAGGGTCCAGATAAAGAACAGAAACATCATTTGTTTTGAAGCACTTCACATTAAACATGAATGAGAATGCAGTCCGTCAGCATTGCAAATCAGAACTTAGGTATCACCACAGCACAAACTTAATGCAAATGTATCTTAAAAGAAGACATTCAGGTTTGACAGACTCACCAATAATGTGAGGTTACCAATAGATTTAACCTCTCAAAATAGCGCAGCTTGTCTTTGTCATCATTTGACTTTTTTTTTGTTTCGTTTTTCCCAAATCAAAATCGCTGCGAAAAAGAAGGCTAGCCCTGCCACTTAGCAGCATCATTTTACATAATACGATACATAGGGCTAGACGATAAAATGATAATTATCACCATATAACTTCCCTTGATATGCCAAATGCTCAATATAATTTAAATATGTTTTAAGATAGGGCTGAACGATTTATCGATTTCAAATCGATATCGCAATTTGAAAAAATGCAATTAGCAAATCACAAAGGTTGCGATTTAGGATATGCATTACAGAGCACGTCTGACCCAGGTTTTAAATAGTTTTATAAATTCATGCTATCCTCCTTGTGTGACAGTCAGTCTAACCATTCAGAAGTGCCGTGCTCCTTGCGTGCCAATCATGCTCACCAATTAGAAGTGGCCCAAAGTGACTGCATGTATGCCCACAGACACAGGCACGTGAAACCTAAGGAAAATGTTACATTCGCAGTACAGAAAAATATTGTTTCTGCTGCTGAGCTGTAAGTGAATTACCTACCAATTTAATGGTCAGAGATTGTTTACACAGAGGTTCTACTACTAGGGGTCCAAGCAGAGTTAGCCGCAAGACTCCTGTTATTTTCTTACTGGAATTGTTTTATTTTTATTACTTAATTTGATTTTATATGGTCACCGCTTTTGTGATAGTTGCTTTATGTGTCATTGTTCTCTGCTAATTTGACCCTTGTTTACATGAGACATTCCAGGAACACTTTTTTTGGTAAAATAAGGTGGTCAAGCGCCGTTTGCAAATGCGACACTTAAAATGTGCCTGTAAAAATACAATCACTTTACCATGTTAGCTAGTGACCGGGAATGTTTTTTGCCAAATAACTATTAAAGAATTTTTAAGCTGTTTTGCCTTAAATTTATAGTAAATTGGGCTGAAAAGAACGCCGCACAATCTGGTAACGGCAATCACACCGAATCATATGATCGGTAAAAAGATTGTTTGGAAACTGCTCGTAATGTACATGTACATATATATTATTGACATATAATGCGAAAACAACAGGGCAATCCACCAGGAGACCAACCCATTCAATAAGGGTAATCCAATAAAATCCAAAATGAAGGTGCACAGGAAAATTCAGCTCAAGAAAAATCCCAACAGCAATAATCCACAGAGAACTGAGAAATAAGAAGAATGCCAGCAGCAGCATTTTCTTCAGTGCTGACTAAAATAATCTGTTCATCTCAGACAGCGAAATGTAGTTAAATCGGTAGATTTGATTACTGATGTAAATAATAGTAACAGCCCTACTCCTATCCAAAGTATGTCCAGATGGGTAGTAACAGCACAGTGTTGGGTATATCTCCTTTGTAATATGGAGTCCCACAGGGATCAGTGTTGGGATCTTTAACATTCTTGCTTGACATGCTGCCTCTAGGAAGGATTATACACAGGCATAAAATAGACTTCATAGGCTGATGACATCTCTTGATTACAAGAGATCACTAAATACTGACAAAAAAATAAGTCTTATACAAGGCAGCAACACCACTCATAAATCCTTGCCATTAACTCAAAGAACTAGCTTTTTGGGTTAATCAAATCAAGCTGTAACCTTGGTGTAATTTTCAGTTATTGACTATGTAGAACATGCTTCTTACAGCTTAGTAATATTGCTAAACTGTGACATATTCTACCCTTTCAAGATTAAGTGGACAATCAATACCACAAGCAGAGTTACTGCTCAGTAAACAGAAGCCTGGTCTGCAGAAGACTGAAGAGAAAAATAAGTGTACAAAACAGTCACTATGTCCTTGCCGGCTTACTGTTACCATGCCCAGAAGAGGTTGGCCAGCCAGTTGACCTTAGGCTCCCCCTTACCTCATCAAACCATGGAGTTTTGTTTCTTCCTCTTAGTTGTCTTCAAGTTTTAATTTACCATTTAGATTATTCTTACTGAAAACTGCCCAAGTGTCAGTAACTGTCACTATTCTTTGACGCCGAGTTCAGCAGTTTGGGCCAAAAATAATGGGAAAGGTGTTATATACAAATAAACTGAACTAAGTATTTTATCTGTAAGCATCATATCCTACCGATAAATTCCAAATTGTTTAACATTGTGGCACCACAATGTCTGATGAATGAGTGCTATTTTTAATCTAACTGGCCTACATATAACATGAAAGAAAAAAGGAGTAATTTTAACCATTTCACAACTTCCAGCTCACATCAGTATGGACCCACTCAGATTTATTACACATATAGAGTAATATAACATCTAAAGTTTTGTCAGGTACTATAGTTACTACTAGTTTTGCAGGAGTATAGAACAGACCACAACCGTCTCTGCTCTGAACTTTGCATAAGTATATCCTTTCATATGTTACAAAACCACTTGTGAAAAAACATAATCACATAACAGGGGGAGGGAACTGTGTAACATTCCAGTTCTAATCACATTTAACCTTTTGTTAAGGACTGTAAAATATTTGTATTATGCACTAATGTTGGGTAAAATCTGGAACCGAAAAGAATCTATGTCCAATGATAACACCATTCAGACTGGAAAATAATTATATTTACATTAATACTAACAATAATTTATAAAAAATTCACAATTTTGCCCTTATTCATAGACTTTCAATGTTCCAGACAATGTAGATTTTAAGGCACTGCTTTTGATGCAAAACTTTACGATGATCAACCAGAATTACAAAATAAGGCTGCTATCTTCTATGTTTTTTTGTATACCTTCATTGTAGGGAGATTTTCTGCTTATTCAGCAGGTTATTCAACATTAACCTGGATTTCAACTTGCAAAAGTTAAATTCACATAAAGAGTTAATAATTTTGAAAACTTGCCACACCTAATAATGATAAAGCTTTTAACAATTAATGAACCTAAACCAATATCCAAGTTTAGCCAAACTAAAATCAACAGTTCAAATACATAGTGTTTGCCTTTAGGCAAAACAATATCTTAATAATATCTATAATGTGTACATATACTTTTTTACATAATATTAATGCTGATACAGGTCACTTTCTACAGATTGTCCAACAGTCTGTAATAAATAAGAAACTGGTTGTAATATGTAGGTGGTAAACTGATTAATAATCTGCATCATGTAGGTAAAATTGACTTATCCTTAATGGATTTGATTCCTCCAAGAATAACTACAATATAATTTCTGGTCATAGCAGACATACCAAAAGGGTCCAGAAAGTTAAAATCCAGACCAAGATTTTTAAACCAACCATTTTTCCCAATCCTCACTACTACCATGGCAATAACCAAAACAAACCGGTATCCAAGTAATGAAAGTCATAGGGGAAGGAGAGGACAACACTATGGATACAAATAGACAAGTGCTTCATGGATACACAGGTGTAGACGAAGTAGCTCACTGCTCTGCTTATTCACTATATTCACCAAAAACACAAGAAGTGATAGCAGTTTTAATTTGGGTTCTATAAATCCCATGACAAAAAGGAGCAGATGGCTTGTGATTTAAATTTTTTGTTTTGCTTCAGAAACATTTTGCCCATAAGAGTATATTTTTAATGTAGACCATTTACATAACTACATGTTTTGGCCAGAGGAATGCGGCCTTTATACAAAACAGTGGCACCTGTTGGTTTATATGGCAGGAACATTACAGGGTGTTTTATCTCCAGAAAATTAGTCATTAAAAAATTAATACAATTACAACAAAAATATCATAAGATACATTTGAAAGGCTTCACCTACAAAGGAGACAAGTGACAATAAAAAGGTGGTAATCATAAAGTTACTAAAATCCTCATTTACTACAAAGCCATTCATTCCCTCCCTTGCACGTTTTAAAGAACATTCTTCTTGTATTGGCATTAGATCGCTAAGAAAGATAGATTTTCCCAGATGAAATCCTGAAAATGCTGTTTCACCACAGATTCACATCATCAGTACTAAACACCAAGGTTATTCTGATGACACAAGTATACTAAAAGACTGCTAAAGGCATCATTAAAAATTATAAATGCAAATGAATGCTATAAAAGACAGCAATGAACAACTTCGTATTGCTACGTGTATGAATCTTATCAACAAAATGTAAACAAAATAACTTTTATATGGGCTTTATAAACTCACTTCCTCGACTTTAGCTTGGGCCTATGGGAAGTCACTGTAATGGTTTCTTAGCAAGTATGGAATAAAACCTGTAGTCGATGAGGACGACATAAAGTACACTACGTATAACGTGACATGTTGTTACCAGATTTCTTTACCAAAAGAAAAAAAAATCGTAAAGGACTGTAAAAATAATGATTACATAAAGTTCGCATGTCCTCCCCAAACTCGAACAGAATGAACGCCTGAGCATAGCAGGCTAGCAGGCTGCTTTCTGTAATACAAAGTTTGTTCGGATGTTAATCCTTTTAATGCTTCTTTCAGCACAGCTCAAGCTTTTATACAAAAATAACAATGACATTTGTACGAAATGTGTTTTGATTACATGTCCCAAACAGGCCGAACTCTACTTGTCATAATAACTGGACAGCGAATAAACTAGTTTCGACAGATAAGTAGTAGCTAAATTCAGTTTACATTTATTACAATAACAATCCACGTAGCTTCACAAAAAATGCAAAGCTTCCCAGAACAACCTAACCAATAGGTAAATGTGTTTTATTTTAAATGGGGGAGCAACACACACCGTCACTTATGCTTAAATAAAAACTGTACGAATACAATAAAAAAATAGTTGAAGATGAAGAAAACTGGTTCAGTATTTACCAAAAAAAGCAAGAAAACACTTACGTCGGAAAGCGAACATTTTGTGCATGTAAAATACTGGTCTTGCGCTTCTTCTCGCTCCCGCGGTCAGCGCTACCTCTCAATGTCGGACAGCTACCGCCTGTACAGCTCCTATCTCGTACCCCCGCGTACGGATTGCATTCGTCAGTCGGTAAAGTTCAATCAAACTCGATTCCTGCGACAGGAAGTGATGCGCTGTAAAATTACCAGCAAGTAAGTGATTATGCAGTCGCAGAGTATTATTTTCTCATTTTTTTGACTCTCCTCCCTCTTCCTCTCTTTTTCCCACCCTGCTAACGTAGGCTTGACCTAACCTATTATGTCGTCATGTTTCAGTATAGCTTAGAAAGGGCACGGAAAACACGAAAGCACTAATAATGGGAAGTATTTTATATTGTTACAAGTATTATAGTGGCCAGGTTGTTACCATTGAAACATATTGC
The DNA here is from genome assembly GCA_026780845.1 of Petrocephalus sullivani. Taxonomy (NCBI): domain Eukaryota; kingdom Metazoa; phylum Chordata; class Actinopteri; order Osteoglossiformes; family Mormyridae; genus Petrocephalus; species Petrocephalus sullivani. The sequence continues at coordinate 16,503 of JAODKM010000120.1, forward strand.
CCCACGGGTTGGATATTCAAGTTGCGCTAACGTTTGTCTGTGCTATTTTAAGCGAATTTCGTTTTTCTTCCGCAGTGAAAAATCAAAACATTGAGGTGCAGGTTAAATGGCGTCTTTAGCGCTTAGTGTGCACCCTGCATGCGCCGGGCTGGCATTGCGTCCAGGGTTTCCCCCCCTGCCTCCTGGCAACCTTGTACAACATAAACGGTTATAGAATATTATGGTTATTGTTTATCATACAGCATTGGGGCCGGGTACACATAAAGCATATATCAATCCAAAAAGAAACTGAGTAAAGGAACTGGTGTCGACATTTAAGGATTTTTAGTAATAAATGTTGTATGCAGATCACAAAGATGATAAGCAACGAATTTAAACGAACTTTTTCAGTCTGTGATTTTATTGTTCATTAATATAATCTCGCGCACTTAGATTTTGTGATTAATGCTAATATATATGGGTTATAACGTAATTTGAATGTATTAACCTTTGGGAAAAACAGGGTGGAGCAGAGTAATTACTGTCATATTCACAAATGCTATACAATTACCAGTTTATTATTGTTTATAATCCTTTTCAAATTTGCATATATATCCTTTCAGTATTATATTTGGCTTACATACAAAAACAATGTAAATGTAATGAACAGGTTATGCCTTACATTGTCTTGTCACATAGTAACCAAGCAAAGCAGATCTGCCGTTGCCTTTTTATATACAGTGTATGTGTAGTCGATGCCCGGAAAACGTGTAAGTATATATAATCATGTATGCCTCTTACACAGGTATACCTATTTCACCATGAAATTTTAAATTGCTTATTTTCCTCCTTTAACTTACTGGCAAAGCTTTTGTCCACATCTAGAAGTAAGATTTTACTCCCCCTTCTGGATATTGGTAGTATAACTTACAGCTCATGGTGTCGAGCAGGAGCAAGTTTTTCGGACAGGGTACCAAGTAATCAATCAGCAGTGGACAAGCACAGAACCAGTTCCAAATTAGGCACCAACTTGGCTCCACAGTATTACTCCATAGGTATTACTCCAGCATACAGCGTAAAGCAGAGGTTTCCAAAAAGATCTCATAAATTCGGCCCACATTTATGACTACTGCACTACTGTAGTGTTATTTCATGTTTTCATGCAATCATCCACATCATCAAATTACTAAAATTACAAGCTAAAAGCCAGCATACGACGAATATGTAAAAACCATTAGTAGAATCTAAGCAAATATCAAATATCCTTTGGTTTGGCATTTTCCCCCACACAATCTACATGAACCATATTGCATCCACACAATTGTGACAAATCTAAAGACACTCATATAGTTCTGTGTACTGGAAATGTTTGTATTGACAGAGGCTTGTAATGAAGCACATACAATTGTTATGGAACAAAAAGGTTTCTTAGAGAATACACAGTTTACAAAAACATACAAGCCTTCAGACAGCATTAGTATGTTGCATCCACAGACTCAGCCCTGGCAATATGCCTGGAAGTCTGCTCAGATACCACAACACAGATTAGAGAGAGAGAGAGAGAAGCCAGAATGCATCACAGCACCATTTATTTTCATTTGCTTCCCCTCTACTTGTAAAATTCGTGCTCCTGCTCATCTTTCTTGATAACAGTTTTGTAAGCCTTCTCGAAGTCCTTTGCCAGAACAATGTACCTATTTTCACGCACTGCAAGCATCCCAGCCTGAAAAACAGGAGCACAGAAAATGTGGAAAATTACAAAGACAGTAGACATAGGGTCATATAGCAGGAAATGTCAATTTCTGGAAAATGGCAAATTTTTCAGGCTACATACAAGTAATTCCTCACTGCAGCACCCCCCCCCCCACCCACCCCAAAATGAAAAATACTCATTTGCTTACCTCCTGACAAATTGAGTTGATGTCTGCTCCTGAAATTTTGTCAGGCCGGGCTACATCTGCATATTGGTTAAAGACATCAAACAGGCATTTGTCCATTCAACTCAATTTAAACAAGTCAATTTAGGTGGTTAGTACAGTTAAAAATATATTGCCGTTTAAACTGCTACTAATGTCAATACCACTCATTGCTGCAATTGCACTGTTTGCAGTCAGTGATGCCCCAAAATGCTTTGTCATGCTGGTATTGCACCATTCAAAACACTTATAACCATACCACAATGATTATAACTGGTAATGCTGGCAACAAAATTGTTAAAGAACGGCACATGTATTTAACTCAGTTAGTTATGAAGATATTACTAACTTTTAGAACTAAACTGAGGCCATTTCAACACATATTAGACCCTTTGCCAACACTGGAACTTTTTTCAGGATCCATGAATTGTTGTGTTCCCACTGCAGGAAATCTGCCTGATTCTAGTTCCTGGAAGATAGTTCCTGAACATTTTTTAGTCCATTTGGAATAGATACTTTTCATTTGACTACCAGCTACTGGGGTAGGGCTTATAGCGATAAGCTTCTAAATGGCTGACCACAAACACCAGCTCTACCTTGTATGTTATACAGAAGTGTAGACAAAGGGAGTTGTACTGGCGCTAATTTAATTTAACTGGAATACAAAAATAATTCAATGCGCCTGCTTTATCATTCTCTTGTTATAATTGTCTTATTTCCCTCAGGGATCAATAAAGCTTTTATGATTCTACCTTGTCTTATGAATGCAGTTCTCTTTCAAACATTCGTTCGGTATCTCACTATGGGATACGCCACCGGCGTGCCCAACCACGGAAGCACCAATGACACCACGTCCGCCCCCCCAAGCACACAGGGCAGTGAACCCTCTGCCCCAGTCAATGTCGATCTGGTTGAGGTTTGTAAAAGGCCATGGCCAGGTTGGGCATTGACTGGCCTGCGCCTCAGGGAAGCCCTGGGATCGAGAGGGATTTTTAGGACGGTAAAACGCTCTCCTCCCAACTGCCGCCTTGCAGGCAATCACTACCCATGGTGCCTGCGTGCTTAGTGGAGACTAAGCCTTTCTGGGATAAACCCTTCTACAGCCAAGGGTTACTCGGTGCTGGATGTTAGCAGCATGGAAGAGCCTGCCCACGGTGGAGCCTTCGGTGGCCCACCACCTCCATCCGACCAGGAGAATGTCATTCTCCGCAACCGGCCCTTCTCTCCCAGGCAAATCGGAGCGCTTCACTGCCTCCGTGTATCAGAAGATATTTAAATCTTCTGCACTGTCGGTCAGGGCATTGAATGCCACCATCACTCCTGACCACGTATCAGACGGAGTTGTTGGAGGAGATTGGCAAACAGCTAGACTCTGGGACCCCCAACCAAGCTATTTGGGAGGAGATCTGCATCATCACAGATCTGAATTTGCACACCTCATGCGGCGCAATTCAGAGCTGTGGGCGTGCGATGGGCCTCGATGTTACTGGCGAGAGGTCACTATGGCTGAATCTGTCCAGCCTGAGCAACAGGGACGACCCGAAGCATCTTTTCGGCCTGACCGTAGAGGCTATGCGGCAGAAATGCGACCTCCAAAGATGTGAAGGAGAAGCATTCGATTTCTGTCTGCCTTGTAAGCTAGCCCTGCGCCCCCCTCCCCCCGTCGTCAACCGCCCTAACCCCTGCCACAGACTCGGGGGTACCAACGCAGCTTCAGTGCTGCGAGACCTCAGGCTACGGAGCAGGTGCCCGATTTAGGACTCCAAGCTCCGCACCTGGGGGCAGACAGTCCGCGGTCGCCACAAAAACCGACCGTCCATCTCCCCGGATGACAAGAGGCAACGGCAAACTTAGGGGACATCTCCTGTCATTGGAGAGGGACAGCCAGCAGTTTTCTGGTCTGTCCTCCCCCTCCCCCCTTTGTTAGTGGTACCTTCTAGAAGCACTAAATGTATAGTAAAACTGTACGGCCTCCATTAAGGATACAGTCCTCAAGGTCCACTTCCTCTGAAAGGTTCATCTTGCTTGTGATGGTGGAGAACACCAGCCGCTTCTGTCGCCGGTCCGGCAGGGGAAACTCTATCTTCCTGTCAAGGCGGCCAGGCCGAAGGAGCGCTGGGTCGAGGGTGTCAGCCCGGTTAGTGGCCATAATCACCTGCAATATATACAGACATAGGGTCTGACTGCTAACACCAGTCAGCAAGCTGCAGGCACTTCAGGTCAACAAGAAACTGTGGCAGCACACCACACCTTCACGTTAACGTTCTGATCAAAGCCATCCATTTGGTTCAGCAGCTCCAACAAGATCCTTTGCACCTCTCTGTCAGCTGGGGGAACATATCAGATAGAATTATTGTTAAAAAGGATATATAGTTTATGTAGCTAGAGTGTTATGTGGTCATGGACACCAGGACTGTGGGGCTCTGTGATTGGAAGGTCACTAGTTCAAATCTCATGGGCAGCAAAAGAGCCCCTAAGAGCCATTAATGCTGATTGCAGGCTGACCCTACTCTCTCAAATAAACATCATTTTGAATAAAGCAACTGCTAAATAACTATGTATACATGTTAGTGACGGCTTAAGTCATTAACCAAGAATATCAAACAGTGCAGTGTTTAAAAATTTAAAAAGGTTTACTTAATAAGTACACTACCCACTTAACCTGGTGTAGAATTTCAGTAATAAGCCTGTTACATTTTGTTTCGTTTACATACAACAGATCACGCTTGTTTTAGCGAAAGACTAAAACAGTACACAAGTTTTGCAGCCTGAGAATGCCAGAGCTAGAAATTTTATTGTAATTACTGTCCAAAGTCAAAATTTCAAGGATCCTATCACATGCCAACAATGAAGGTGGTTTTGAATCTCATTTCTCCTATACAGCGGCCATGAACCTAAAATTCTCTTTTGATCAATAGACAACATGGTACTGACACTAAACATGACCTAAATAGGTCATGGGTGTGTGAGACAATATTGTGGCTGTGATACATACAATAAGGAGCCAATGTGGACAATGCAAAGTGAGGTTTCACAGCCCTGAAGGCACTACAATTAACCCCACCCAAGCAGCAAAGGAGGGCAGGGGCTCATACCCCCAGTCTGTGCATCAAAGCGCTTGGTGGCGATGGCGTCGATCTCATCGATGAAGATGATAGCGGGGGCATTCTCCTTGGCCAACCGGAAGACATCGCGCACCATGCGAGGCCCCTCACCGAGGTACTTCTGCACAAACTCAGAACCCACGACGCGGATGAATGCAGCTAAAGGAAAAGCAGTGGGTGCCAGTGAGAACAAGAAAAAGGACACCGAAGTGCAATGTATTACATTCAGCTTTAAGCACCAATACAATTTCTTACCAATGTGGAAATTTGTGGCAGATCATTCTATATGCACAGTACTGACAGCCATTGTTTTAAAGCATAACTAGCCGAGTTGCATTTTGCTAGCCAGGAAAAAAGATCAGCATGTAAAATGCCCGAATGTCAGAGTCCAGTTACCAGTGGTGTGGTGAGCTACAGCCTTGGCTAACATTGTCTTCCCACAGCCTGGAGGACCGTACATCAACACTCCCCTGGGGGGGTCAATGCCAATCTGAAATGCAACAAGGTCACTTTGACTGACATTTCAAACGCACATTATATTACATACACACACAGTGTATGACTTGCTAACACCGAGTACGATTCTACAATGAGGGCTCACATAACAAAAATTAGACATTTGAGACAGGGAAAAGTTGGGCTCCCTCTTTGAGTCTATGTCCTCCCAAGGTTTATTCCTACTAGGGAGTTTTCCCCTTGCAAATGTCACCTCTGGCTTGCTCACTGGGGGCTTTGGGCAGGGGTAATGCAAAGAGTTGAGACAATGTAATGCTGTGAAAATGCACTATACAAAAATAAAGTGGATTCTGTAAGTCACTGAGGTAGGACAAATGAGGCCTATTATTTCAGATTACCTTTGACGTGACAAGCCCTAAATACTGAATATAAATGTACTAAATATGTTAGGGCCACTAAAGCAAGCCATAAGATTATAAATAAAAGCCAATTATCACAGTGTTTCCACATTAGTACTGAGAAAACGTTTGTGAACCACTTTATGTTATTTAGATTACTGCAGGAAGGGAACTTTATCAAGCAACACTGAAGACAGTATTATCCAATGCACATACAAATCCACTGCCATATCTTTACTGAATAAATAAAACATGTTTACCTGTTTGTAAAGTTCAAAGTGTGTGAGGGGAAGCTCCACTGCCTCTCTCACTTCTTGCTTCTGGATGTCCATACCTCCGATGTCTGCATACATCACATCTGGCTTCTGGTCTGTGAGAGAAGCATTAGCAAGGAAGAAATCCACGATGAGTCAGCTTCAGTTTCCAGCAACAGTAGTTAATGTGAAAGGGAGTGTTAAAGACCACTACAAAAATAAACAGGATTCCAGTATTATATTCGGATACATATTTCTGGAGATCTAAATGAACCTTTATTCCAGGTCTTTTACAGTAACTTCAAAAATCATACTTTCCACATATTAAAAATCCGATCTGACACAAATAAAATCCAAAAATAACCAAGAACCAGAAAGCAAACCTGAGGTCAGCATCATGATGCTGCTGTCAGCCTCTGGGGGCAAGACGTCCACCAGGGCGTTGCTGTGCTTGTGCAGGGCCACTGAAGCATTAGGCTTCAGTAGCTCCCGGTCAATGGTGCTCAGGATCCTTACATAGTAGTTGGAGCCTAATGCACAAGGCAATGGGACAGGGAAAAGAGGTGGTGCATGAAAGCTGCATTCACATCAACAACAATGTATCTGGATGATAAATAATACATCGTATACCGTGAAACCAGTATAATTTTGTAAAATACCGCAATATACCGTCATACCACCCAGCTCAACTCAAAATGTGATTTTCTTTTAACAGAAGATCACATGTAATTCTGAAGTTATGGTGATTAACTTGAGGAAGAGCACCATGAAATAAAAACAAGTGATCTGACCACTGGGACAGAGCCTACCTGTGGTAGAACCGACTATGGCTGTGTTCTGATCTACAGCCTCTAGGAACTGCCCAATGACAAGAGGAATGCTCTGTATCCTCTTCACTTCTTCCTGGGCATGAAGAAACTCTTTCTTGAGGTTCTTTTGCTCATCCTTGATGTACTCTTCTTGTACTTCTAGGAACTCCAATTCCTGCTGCAGCTTCTATTGGGTGAGGAGATAATTTGTACACAGTTTGCATGAAGTAACAGGGCAGGCCACAGTGCTACTCCTATATGTAAAAAGGGCTGAAAACTTATAGAGAACTACATTGTTTTCCGTTTAGTTCAATCTGACCAATAGTGGTAATAATATTAAAGATTCCATTAAATAAATTCCATTTGAGCTTTTCAGGAAAGCAAGTGTGCATTCAAAAATTCTGATTTGAATTTGTTCATCTACCAACCCTTTATATTTATTTTATTTACATATACATACACTCACCTAAAGGATTATTAGGAACACCATACTAATACGGTGTTTGACCCCCTTTCGCCTTCAGAAC
>JAODKM010000120.1:33753-47512 GCA_026780845.1 Petrocephalus sullivani
GCCATAGATATGTTGGCTCTCGCACTGTATAAGGACAACGGACCGTTCTCAGCCGCTTCAGATCTGACGCAACCCGGAAAAACTATTGGCGTGGATTTTTGCCGATAACGGATAGTTATTAATCAACTGTCGGTGCCGATTAATCGGCAAAACCGATACATCGGTCGACCTCTAATACGTGATACTTAGTGGGTGCTCAGCCACAGATCAGGCAGTGACAGTGGAGTCAATAAATGAAGGGTGATCTTTTTAACTGTAACCAGGGTGAAATGTGTAGAAGGTATGATGGTATATAAAACTAGATACCACCCAAGTCTAGTGACATGTAAGACATGGCATGCCTATGTTGATTATTAATGTAATAATTGTGGTATATTTAGGGTTTTACATTTGTTAGGCTTTCACACATGCGAATTGTGACCATGGGTCACAAGTATCAGGTGTTGGTCTTGTCTCATCTAAAATTGTATACTTTGTGTGTCTGTGAATGGGTTTGTTTGCATGTACACAGGTGTCCCCCTGTGAGAAGTGCCGCTGTGAGCCCAGTGGAGAGGTGTTATGCACTGTAGCAGCCTGTCCTCAGACGGAATGCGTGGACCCTGAATATGAACCTGATCAGTGCTGCCCCATTTGCAAGAGTGGTGAGTTCCTCTTTAAATGCAAAATGGATTATGGGTATATGGAGGTGAATGTGATCGGTAAGAATTGGCTGCATTGCATGCTCAGCATACAGTGATGTATGGCGACATGTATTCTATTTACTGCTGGCTTTGAATGACATTAAGAGTAATTGATGGTGCCTCAGCGCGATGCTACATATCCAGATCCATCCAAGAAGAATGAAACAGCAATACACTGCCAGATATGAATCCAGATATATTGGGAAGCAAGGGAATAATGGGTAGGCTCAATAGAGCCATATCCGGAGTTTCTTGTCATAAGCACCTTTACAAATAAGCACACGACATTTCGACCTGACTGAAATAACATGTCTGTTTAGACTGATAGAGTATTTCTCAACTTGTCGGTTGTGACCTAAAAGTGGCTCACAGGATCATTTTCAGTGGACTGTGTGGTTGGAAAAAGTTACTTTAACTGATGCCACACTCCCCCCCCCCCTTTTTCCATAACATAGCCATATTCAAAACTCAAACTCAATTCTCAAAAGATATAGACCAGGTATAGTTTTGGGTGTTATTTTAAAATGAAACGAATTAAGTGGCAGTCCCTCTTCCAGCAAAAAATTGTGGTCGAAAACAAGTTTCCCGGCCCAGGTTAAAACGAGGCTGTCACCCACATAATGATTCACAATAATTGAGTAACTGAGAATAATGATTTAACAGCCATTTAACTTATGATCTCTTTGCTCTCTGTGAATCAGTGCATAGTGGTGGCTAAGTCCTGTGGTCACCTTCAATTTGGTTCTTTCTTTTTGGCTTTCTAGATTTGTTCTACTTGTCCTGTTTCTCTCTCACTAGTGGATTTGTCAATCCCCTGGTTTCTTAAACCGGCCCCAGCCCGCGACAAGGTTATTGCCAGTCCGCAGAGCCTTGCTTCTGCACCAGTGAGAATTCTGTCAAATCAGGTCTGCTTTCAGGGCTTCTGCTTTCAGCGCTTCTGTCACTCGCCGTCACATCCCACCCCCCTTGACTTCGATTGCGATCGACCAGTAGATCACGAAAGTAGTGCGGGTAGATCGAACAACATAAAAAAAAAATTGGGTAACACTTTACTTGAGGGGACAAAAATAATGCAGTAATACATGCTTAGTAAATGCATTAATTAACCATTAACTATGCGTTAGTTCATCATTAATCAATTATGACGATTCATGTATTCTTTGCAGGAACTTTATTAGTTAATCATTAACTAATCAGTTAAATTTTAAGTAATTTATATCTGTTCATGATTTGTACTTCAGTAGTCAATGACTTACTACTAGTATTTGTGCCCCCTCAAGTAAAGTGTTACCAAAATTTGTTTTAGACATTAGCCTATCATCTATCCTCCCTTTGGTATTCATCACTTGATTGATGTAAAGGGCGGCCAGTCTGCTGTTGCTTAAAACTTTGTTACTTTAGGTTACAGTAACTACTTAGATCCCTTCTCTTCTAACATGTCACCCGGCAGAAAATGATAATGTATTGCGAGCTAATGCAAAACTCCAGCAAGCAAAGTGACTCAGATAGCCTTGCGATTTATATCTACTAAAAAAGGGATATAAAAAATGAGTAGGGGAGCCGGACCAAGTAAGAGACCATAAATGTAATGAATTGTATTGTGCTGTAAGGGTTAATGCAGTTATGCAAAGTTTGCCGACTTATACTGTATGTATACAGTATATTAAGCAATTATATAAAACATTTATTTAGCCTTTTTAATGTAGGTAGACCATTTTGACCTGGTCATTTTAAAAGTAGCTTGCAAGCCCGAAAAAGTGTGGGTACCCCTGCTCTAGAATCTTAAGGCTCCTGCCCGCTAGAGTTTTCCCCCTTTGTCTCATTCACTCCAAACCATTCATTCGCATTAACCCGCATTCCGAGGGCTGTCAATAAATCATGGCATGTTCGTGGGGGGGTTTAGGGGGCACACGTTGGGGGTGTAGGCATATGCAGGGCCTTGCAGCATCAAAGCCTGACATGACTGGGCCCCAGGACAAAGAAGCTGGTCTAGCCCTTCTCTCTCTCTCTCTCTCTATATATATATATATAGAGAGAGAGAGAGATAGTAAAAAAAAGAATAAATATTGTAGAATGAGAATTTGCATCTCCTCCTCTTGCCTCCCCCAGCTGTAGCCTCAGGTGGGTCAACCCAAGATTCAGACCCCTGTACTGCTTTCACTAGCACTGCGGAAGGGGAGGGGCTCCCTTCTTTGAATGCATGGGTTTTTATTTTAGATTCAAGACATCCAAATGTGCATTACAGCAGTTTTTCCCAACCCAGTCCTCGGGGAACACCGGACAATCCGCGTTTTTGCTTCCTCTCAGCTCCCAGCACACCTGTACTAGGTATTCAGTGTTCCTGATTGGCTGGGAGCTGAGAGGACCAAAAACCTGGACTGTCCGGTGTTCCCCGAGGACTGGGTTGGACAACACTGCATTACAGAACCAGTGGGAACCACTTCAACCACAACGACTGTGTAGCACCCACCTGGATGATGTGACAGCAGCCATTCTGCCACAGTACTCTCACCACTCAGTAGCTGAGCTGTTGAGAGGGCAGGAGAGAATGCACTAGTGGATAGTGGTGTGTGGCTCAGCAGGCTAAGCCTCTGTGTCTATGGTTAGACAGTTGCCAGTTTGGGCCTGGCTCATGCAGAATAGCCACATGTCTGTAGGCCCTTGGCCAAGGTGCTCCTGCAGGTGTCTGTCCTTTGCTGGCAAGCTTCCTCTCACCATGTGCGTGTCATGGAGGACATGATGGGGTAAGCAAAAAGAGAATTTCCCCACAGGAATGAATGAAGTGGCCTTGTTATAAGATATATGAGCCAATTTTAGCCAAGACATCATGATGCACCGCCCCCTTGCACTCTTTAAAAAAAATGCCCAGGAATCCTTTACGACCTCAGAGAGTACATTGCAGCTGCTGGTTAAAACAAAGTTGAAAATATATTGGAGGTTATAGTGTTGAACGTCACAATTTTGGTCAGTACTTTAGGCCTTCAAAAAGACTTTCAGCCCAAAGCAAACATTTTTGGCTCTTTTAGGCTAACATTTTCAGTTGCCAAAGTGCCATAGATGCCATGGGTAGACTGTGCGCTTTCTGCCTTTCTCCAGTCATTTCAAATGAGTTACTACATTAGATTTGTTTACAGCAACATACCTTGAGTTTGGTATAACAGAGCTGGCAGACAGTCTTGTCCTTATTAACTTTCTTTTTTAGGTGCTAGTGTAATTTATTCGGCACATTATGACTGAGTACTGGCACTAGCCATAGCCAACTCACAGCCACAAGTCAAACACAGTTTTTGTGATATGAATTTAGGTTGTGCCAGTGTCAATAAATGTATTCATTAGTTTCATTGGCCCTCATTTATCAAAACGTGCATAGATTCGGGTGCAAAAAAAAAATGCCGTACAACAAGTTCCATGTGTGACTTATAAAATAGGATGTCAATTTTCACGTATGCACATTCCCGTGTTGATAAATCCGGCAGCTGGAAACAAGCGTAATTCACGCGCCCCTATTTATTCATGGTTTATTTGGCCGCAACCAAATCGACGTCATTACAACCCAGGTGGAGCTTGACTGCTGTGTACAATCACGCACGGAGCACCGCAGCGTATTACACCGACTATACGTGCTGCTTGTCGTGATCTTGTGGTGCTTAATATTCTGTGCTAATGAAAGCAATTAAAGTAAAAAAAAAGTAAAGTAAGAAGTTAAATTAAAAAATCAATACACAGTGACATTGTTTTAAGTAAAACAGCCATCTTCCTGAGAAGTCCTGAGCTCCAGCACAGATATTTCATATTTCAGAAGCGAAAGGTTTAATTTAGTATCCTCCATCCTGTGGTATTTCTGCTTAACTTTCCCATAATATTGAGGCTACTGCAATCAACGCCGTAGCAAGGATTTTTCAAGTACAGAGGCCAATAAGGGCCAACCAGCGGCGTTTATGCACCGATAATTATCATTTTCATCAAGCTTCATGAACGAAACTTTATGACAAATACCGAAGACACGATCTTGGGATCCTCAATGGTAATCTAAGCCTAGCCAGCTTTATTTGAAAAGCACCTTATGCAACCACATTGGGCTGAACAAAGGAGTGAAAGATATAACAGCTCTCGCAAGGCATAAAATGCACATAAAATACAAATGTAAGTAAATAACAGACATAAGACAAATACGACAACAGCCATGAGAATAGAATTAAATGAAAGAAATAAATAAAATCAAATATAAGAGTGAAATAGAATACCAAAATATGATAAAATTATGCTAGCCACAGGCATGACTGCAGTAACATACCTTTGCATATTGAATGTTTATAATTACTGCAGTCTGTAATCTAACAATTATATGAACTGATAAAGAAAATGTATTAATCACATATAACCTGCAATAAACATTTCACTTGAAATCTTGATAATCATCTTATAAACATCATTTTAGCACAGCTACGATGTAATAATTCTCAGACACAGCTTGATCTCCTCCGCTGCAGAGCGAGTCCACACTGACAGAAAACTGCTTTCACAATCTGAGAGCTGGCGTGGGATTTGAGTGTATCCTGCGCTCATGTCCAAATTTATAGATCCCGGAAGTTGCATTGAATTGACCGTATGGCCATTTTTCTGCCGTACGCACACTGGATAAGTGAGGGCCATTGTGTGTACCAAACCAAAATGATGTACCAAATAGTATAGAACGAATATGTGTGCCGTTACAACCCTACTTACTGCAGTAACTGCAGCCATGGTAGAAAAGCTGTTTAAATGTTAATCCCCCAACATTCCTGCCCTTGATAGGACTGTTTCCCCAGGAGTTTTGTGTGCAGGAAACAATATTCTAGCTCTGGGACAGGATACATCACATGGGTCTTAAAAGGGATTCATTCCAGATTATCTGAAGGCCTGTCTCCATTTTTCCATGTCACTGTGATGCGCCTTGGTGAACCATTTCGAAAAACTGACATTACAGCAGGTCAGGGATTAGGGTTTTTTCATAGAAACGAATGGAAGGTCCTCATTAAGATAAGAACTCAAGTGTTTGTGTGTGTGCGTCGGTGTGTGTACAGCAGGGTCATGGATCTTTGATCAGGCATGATAGTGTATCTGGTTAGGGCTAAACTGGGGATCTAAAACTGAATATTAACATTTAGAATCCTGTATGACAACCTACTTGGATTGGGTAAGTGGTTGATTTTTATTAATATATTAACCACTTACACTTTGTTTACTTTTATCTCCATCTACCTGACTGTGTACATATTTATTATTTTATCTATATGCAAATGATGGGTTTTGATGGTTCCTGCAGCTTTTATTACATTTAGGAACTGTCCCAGTATGCAGCGAGATCACAGGGTACTCATACTTCTCATTTACACAGTGGAGCATGAACACCGATAAGGAACGTAAGGGCATTTTCATCACACTCCATCCACACTGTTAATTACACCACTAAAATTAGCACTGTATTAACTTTCAAAAAATTAATGGGCTTCCGTAGTTCCTTTGTTCAGTGTGAATTCCATTTAGTAGAATTATAGCTGACGTAATGTAGAATATTAACAATTTTCATCTGATTCATTAAAGTAATGTATGTGTGTACTCTGTGCCATGGTCTGTCAAAGACTGGCATGACATTGGTCCCCTATAATAACTATGTTACAGGTATCAGCTTCTAGGTTATTAATGCTTGCATATCAAAGCAGTAAGGTGACCAGGTCCTGAAAACTTTTTTTTTACCATGGAAAAGCTCTTACTATCTGCTTGGGCCTGATAATATCATCACTGGAAAAAAAATGGCCTTCTACTTATCAGAAGAAAGTTGAAAAACAGCCTGGGTGGAGTTCAGAGAATTTTACAGTGTGGAGGAGAGACCTGATAAACAGCCTGGAAAATTGTCAGATTATTCAACAAATGGTTGAACTTGGAAGATGCAACAGACAGTAATGGTGTATTACTGCCTACAGGTATGTAAGATGAACCTTCCTTCCCACAGTCTGTACTGACATGTAAATAATATTTAATGAGGGGGGGCGACTTTCTAATGCCAGAGATGACCGTCAACTTATCCAGCAGTGCCTCATAAATTGGAGGATGACCTCAAGTGATCTTCTACAGTAGGGGTGCCCAATCTTTCCCGCAAAGGGCCAGTGTGTATGCCGGTTTTCGGGATAACCTTTAGATCAGCTGTTTGAACCCAGGTGTGAGGACTCTTCGGCCAATCAGTCCTCTAATTAGTGATCTAATTATGGAGTTGCGGCGAAAACCTGCATACATACCGGCCCTTTGCGGATAAGATTGGGCACCCCTGTACTACAGGAATGGAAAACATTAAGTGTGCACAGTTAAGTGCACAGCTAGGACAGATCTTAACAGGCTCCTAGAAGCAGGTATGAAGTCCCAAGAAGCATGGAAGAAGCCCTTCATTACTGAAAATCAGGCAAGAGCCAGGTTGGAGTTAGCAAAAAAAAAAATCTATATTTTAAACATAAACATACCCATAAATTGAGAAATGAGTGAAACGAAATGTTTTGCTGTGGTTGTGTGTGTGTGTGTGTGTGTGTGTGTGTCGTTAGCACTAAGTAACTGATGAGTTACTGGCGAACAAAGCACTGCACAAAGGAAGTATGTGTATATAGTGTATACAGAACATCCATATTATTAATATAAAATGCTAGACAACTTTTTGGTTTTGGTTGGAGTAGGGTATAACAGGGTTGGTAGTCACACTTTTTACTTTCATATGAATCCCTCAAAAACAGTATCCTTAACTGAGTCCATTTCAATGTGTAACGAAACCCTAAAGTGACAGGTAGGAAAAGATGTGAACTGTCAACTGTCGTGGGGTTGATAGTCACGCACTATGGGGTTGGTTGTCTCCATGTTATTTCAATGAGCAAAACTGAAAAATGGACACAGTCTTAGAAATTTATTTTAAAGGGAAATTTTTATTGAAATGCAACAACCTGACACGACTCCTACACTGAGGCGTTTATGAGCATGTGCAATGTTGACTGCAGTTCCCAGCCTCT
Source organism: Petrocephalus sullivani (assembly GCA_026780845.1). Classification (NCBI taxonomy): domain Eukaryota; kingdom Metazoa; phylum Chordata; class Actinopteri; order Osteoglossiformes; family Mormyridae; genus Petrocephalus; species Petrocephalus sullivani. Next base: position 41,462 of record JAODKM010000120.1, read on the forward strand.
TCGCCTCCTAACTTATTGACTGGGAACATGGTGAGTGTCTCTCCAGACAGCTTAACTGACTCGTTGACTTTCCAAGAATTGGTGCAGATAAACTGTGAACCAGCTACAGATAAAGCATTCCTATAGGTGCATATTTTACCCTTTTATAGCAATACAAAGAATGATAGGAATACAAAGACTAATGATGTTTAACTCATCCAGTCAGCCACTACCAGAGTCAGAGTTCTGACAGATGTATACTGGCAGTCCTTGTGTGCCCACTGCTTGCACGTGATGCACTGCAGTCATGTCTCCTTGGGACGGCTGCTTCAGAAGGGCTCCACGCAAGGGCTCCAGGAGAAACATTCATCTTCATCTGAGGATGACTCTGTCTCCTGCCCCATCCTTCTCTTGGTATTCCTTCTCTTTGTTGATGCCTTAGATTTTTTCTTTTCAGCTTGAAAGGACAGGGACAACCAACCCCGATGAGAATGTGACAAGCATCCCCAGCTGGGATTTTATGCTAACGTCAAAGCTAACAGCTACATGTTGTGGCATAGCTAAGAAAAAAACTGTTGAAACTAAACGGAAGCTCTCCCTATGTACTTTTTAATGGCAACAATTGTTTTGCTATAAACCCATTGTCTTAAAAACTAGAAGAGGAAAACCAATGTGCTGGATATGTACATTTTCTCATGAAAAATACTAAAAGTCCTCTCATCTCAGTGTCATGTGAAATGTTATGGTAGGTGACCTCTGACCCTAATTCTGAACATTTCATTGCCAACATTTTTTAACAGCGCCCATTAGGGAGTGAGTTCTAAGGAATGTGACAACCAACCCTATTCTCCACTATATTATATGTAAAGCTTTGAAAAAACAACTGTGTGTCTGTTTCTCAATGAATCACATATACTGTCATTAAAGTAAATTACCCTTCATCCTGATTCCAGAATAGGGCAGGATGTTTTAATCAAAATGTTAATTAGAATCATGGAACATCTATCTTCCAAGTACACCCCAGATGGGATGCCAGTCACATCACAAGGCATGCACTCACTCATTCACTATGCCAGTCCAATTTAGAGACACTAATTCATCTAACTGCGTCTTCTGCCTGCAAGAGGAAACACACATCAGACAAGAAGAACATGCAAACTCCAGACAGACACACACACGCACACACACACACACAAGGTGTGGTAACCATGGTACCCACTGAACCACCCTTGATTGTCATTTTTCTAAGATGGTTGAGAGATTAAAGCCCCTCTACAGCAGCTCTGTCACTGAACACACCATTAATTACATTCATTATTTCAGCCTGTTGAACAAGTAGAGCTAGATGGCAACCGTATGAATCTCCTGCTTGTGAATTATTATACTGTATATAGAAGAGGCTTTATTCTCTCCATTGGTTAATTGTGTGTATCAGTATATTTTCAAAATGTTGTCATTTTACAGTTTGATTCAAAATACACGTCTGATGCCAAAGACCGCAGTACTTTGCTAAGTTATCATTACGACTGAGTGCCTGTGCTACAAAACAGACTCAATGTCACTGAAAGTGTAAAATCTTTATTTGCATTTAGTCACCTCGTAGGACCCGGAATTCTGGTACAGCATGGTACAACAGAAGATGGACAACGAGTGACCAGATGAATGCGGAGATGATATAGAACATTTAAGACTAACTAGTGCTTTGCTTTTTACTAATGCCCCCAAGTTACTGTTCCATAGCCTTGTGTAATAACAAAAATAACACTGAAACATCATGTGATAGCATGATGTTCTGGTCATACGGTCTGTCCTCATGTTTCCAGGGCCAAACTGCTTTGCGGACACAGCAGTGATCCCAGCAGGCCGGGAGGTGAAGATGGATGATTGTACAATCTGCTACTGCACCTATGAGGAAGGAACCTGGCGCATAGAGCGTCAAGCCACCTGCAGCAAGAATGACTGTCGGCGCAGATAGAGGCGGGCCAACCAGATCACATGCACAGTACAGCCTTCATCCAGCCAACCAGAGGGACATTGCCATACCGCATAACATTGTGATTCTCCAGCTACTCCAGTATCCTGCAGTCAGAAACTTTCTATGACTTTTGTACTTCATGTGAAAAGGATATTTATCTATTTTCATGTACAGTTCGTGTATGAATTGTTAGAAAATTTGATGTAGAGCCAAAAGATATTTTTATAGGACTGTATTTTAATATACTGTGAATTAGGAAACAAAGCACTAATACAATGGATGGGAAGATGGGTCACAGGAACATTAAACAGTGGCAAGAAAACCATTAGACAAATGGAAAACAACTCATCATCCCAGCTCTTGTGGATATGGATGGTCTGTAAAATTCTAGGAAATAATGATTGTCTGCAAATGTTTGTATTTGTTTTCTCAGTTGCTTGAAAATAGGTTTTTAATAGCATTTTTGTTTACAGTATGATGCTGCAAATTGTCAACATTTTGGACAAAATTTAAATAAAGCAAACTGCATATTGCTCTACAGGAGGTTCTGTGTGGTGTGGGACACTCCACCCCAGTGCTGTCAAAATTGATCATGGAAGTTAAAACAGCCAAGGCACACAGAAGAAAGGAGCTTGAGAGCTCCAGAGCAGTCCCAGAACAGATGGACTGCATGTTTTGGGATTCAGCGTTCATTTGGGCAGTCCTAGGCCAGGTGGTCTAAACAAAATAAAAACACTAAAAGATAGACATTCATGCAGTGTCATGCTGATCTGGGTTTTTTAGACCACATTCTGTTGAATATATTACAGGGACAGAGACGTGCAGATCTATCGTATATGGTAAGAGCCAACATAAACTCAACGTACTCCAGCTGTAGCTAGCAAGAGCTAACATGTACTCAACATTTCCTAATGACAGCTAGGAAGAGCTAAGACATACTCAGTATATGATCTAACATATACTCAACACACCTCAAAAGTAGCTAGCTCCATACTTGGTATAACATATATTCAACATACAGTACCCACTCAAAAGACTGTTACAAAAACACCATTCAGCAGTGATATGGGCAGTATCCCTGTAATACCCTCCATGGTATTTATGAAGTGTAATCTTAGTCTGCCATTATAATGGTGTTATCATTATACTGTGAGATGGACAAATATTTAAATACCAAAGGCCAACCCTTACCCCCCACCCCTACAGAAGGAGGTAATCTGATCAAGACAGAAAATGTCACCTCGGATTAGCTGGGCTGAGAGACCGCATTTGTGTTTTGTTAAATACCCTCAGCACCAGATGGGGGTGGGGGTGTGTGCCTCCTTTGGGACAGACAAACCAGTGTACTGTGTGTATCTGTGGACACATGAGTGTACAGAATGTACATGTCAGTATGTGACATACAGAGTGTGTGCCTGTGAGACAGACTCAATTGTACAGAGAGTGTGTCTGAGGCTAGCTCTGGTCAAGGTTTGGCATAAAGTTTAGCACAATATTAATATTGCTATGTAACCATCTATGTATTCATTTGCACTTCTGGAATAAATACATCGGTCAGAATTGTTTAGGCAGTCTATATATGTAAGTTTAGAAATTATAGTTTGAACAGTGAAATTGGCAGGAGATTAATGCTTAAGGGGTTCCAGACCATCGCTTACAGGTCTTTCTTGGAACCCATTTCCCTTGAGCCCTGGTGGCAGGGATACAGATGATTCAAATGACTCCTCCAAGCCTAGAGCACGGAGTACTTTCAAGCCTTATTCTGTGGGTATATACTACACATGCTAACGACATGCTTTAATACTGTGCTTAACTGCCATTAAATGTTAAATTGGTTGTTAGGTTTATACTTCCTCTTCACACTAGCAAAATATTTGTCTAGGGAAGGAATTTGCTTTCTTTAATCTTTTGATTTTTGCATCATCTTTTGTAATCTGTTACTTTCCAATTGCTTGATCATTATATTTAAAATTAAAAATTTATCTGTATTTGTCAGTTTTCTCTAATGTGTTGTATGTATCCCAGGGATGTAAAACAAGCTGAAATTGCTCTGGAATTTAAATAACAGAACATGAGTGCATGCATTCTGAGGTATTAATGAGCATGTGCAATGTTGACCATAGTTCCCAGCCTCTACATCGCCTCGAGAGAGAGAGAGAGATGCCCTCTACCTCCTAGCCTATTGACTGGGAACATGATTTTGTGTCTCTTCAGACAGCTCAACTGGACTTGATGCGTTGACTTTCCAAGAAGTGGTGCAGATAAACTGTGAATCGAACTGCTGATTTTTGGTTGCAAGTAATGATTTTATCGAACATTGGAGTGACTCTGTTGAATAGGAGTCAAGTTGTATAAAAGGAAAATACAAAAACCACGTCTTGCTCATTAACTTAAAACAACTGTGAACCATAAAAGATCGGTGAGTGCTATCACATGGATAGTCCATGTGCAACTCCATGATCCATAACAATGTGCCAAATTATGGTGGAAACTAATGCTGCATGGTACTGTATTAGCTAACCTCGCCATATACAACTGCAATCAGTACCATCACTGATGTGCATATAATGCAAACTATAAATGTCTTCATATGAATATTGTTACAAAATATAAAACAAATAGGTATAAAATATATGTACAGCCATTTCTTTTTGGCGGCCACACAAAAGGAGTTATAAAACAATTATTCCACTCTATGCTGCAAGGTTTTTTACCACGAGAGGAAGTCAACCACGAGAAAATTACTTCCTATTTGCTATATCTGCTGTAGCTTTATAATAAGAGTTCACACTTATGAATGTGCAAATGCATAAAATAATGTAGCTTATACCTTTAGTTATTCCCTTTTTTTACTACTTTCATTTTGTCTATAACAAAAACAAGGCACCAAAAATTCAAGACCGCAGGACAATGTGGCAAAGAAAACGCAGTGAATGTCCTTGACGGAGACTAATTTATCTTTGATCTTTTAATTTTAATCTGTGCTATACAGAAAGAAAAATTGGAAATGACTGCACTTTGTCGGACTGAAAATGCTGTTATTTGAGCAGAAGCCATGGCTTTCAGGGCCGTGCTGTAACACTATGGCATGATTTTAAAATAGCCCCTCATGGATGTGACAACACTCTGAGGCCTCATTTGACCTACTTTCATATCCAAAATGACAGCTATGCTGATAGTTGCTCTTGTATTAGCAGAGAGCTGACAGTCCAGCCAAAACTCAAACAGGATCTGAAGCCCAGATCCATCAAAGCAAAGGGACTCTTAATAGCTCTTTCCCTTAGTTTTATGCTAAAACCTGCTTTTTAACTTTCTGGTGCAGGAAAAGTGCACTTCAATCAGGAAGCTGTCATCAGACTGAGGGGAGGAGGGAATGGTTCTCTACTCCTGGATCACAGGCTGCACAGAACACAAGACAAGGAAACACTATTCAAGATGCCAGTCCATCACAACGCAGACACACAGAGCAGGCAATTTAGAGACTAAAATCATAACCGCATGCCCTTCGACATCAGAAGAGTCAGAATAAGAAGGAAAGGAGGTAAAAGTCTTACCCACTGAGCCATCATGATGCTCTAATATAAATCTTCATTTTCATTAATCACATGTAGCCTGATGAGCTGCTTTTTAATCTTAAATGAGAAATTTTGAAAATCATCTGGATAACATGAAGCCAGAGAAACAAAAGAATTAATGAATAATGGATGAAGTGTTTTTCTTCAAAATAATGACTGAATTATTTTCATGGCTTTACTAACAAAACTACAGTAAAGAGTGTCTCTTCTAATGTGCATAGTGAACTGCAATAAGGATCATGTGTTTTCTATATACTCTGTTTCTCTATTCTTCTTTATACTATACTAAAAGTCTCAGTTCCCTCAGTTAGCTGGTAAAAATCTCTGCGGTTTACCTGTGAACACCTTACCTTGCTTACCTGTGAATATCTTTGTGTTCCTTCTCCTGTGTGTGACTCTATAGCTTACCTGTGAATACCTCTGTGGTTCCTTCTCCTGTGTGTGACTCTATAGCTTACCTGTGAATACCTCTGTGGTTCCTTCTCCTGTGTATGGCTCTATAGCTTACCTGTGAATACCTCT
>JAODKM010000120.1:52212-66048 GCA_026780845.1 Petrocephalus sullivani
AGGGCCTCTCTGTAGATATGTAGTGTGTAACCCTGACTGTAACTCAGCTTGTCACTGTTAAGGGCCTCTCTGTAGATATGTAGTGTGTAACCCTGACTGTAACTCAGCTTGTCACTGTTAAGGGCCTCTCTGTAGATGTGTAGTGTATAACCCTGACTCAGCTTGTCACTGTTAAGCGCCTTTTTGTAGATGTATAGTATATAACCCTGATTCTAATTGTTACTGTTAATGGCCTCTCTGTAGATGTATGGTGTATAATTGTGCCTCTAATTCAGCTCTGTACATGTTCAGGGCCTCTCTACAGTATATATGCATAGTATATGTATATGACTCTGACTCTTATTCAGCTCTTTACATGTTGAGGGTTTTTCTTTTGGTATATCTTCTTTTGAATCTTTCCTTCTGTGGCGCTCAGGTTCAGCTCCATGTTTATCAGCAGCAGCCGTGTACTCCAGCTACCCTGGGCCCCCAGGGCCCCCATCCACCTTAGGCCTGCTGGAGATTTACAGCCAACCACCCTCCGCCCCTGGGAAGTGCGACTGGCAGCTCCTCAAGAATTACGGCCCCAACAGGAAGCAGAACGGAGACTAAACCGTTAGTTTGTCTCCAGAGATGGCAGTCTCCAGGGAGAGATGCAGGCACATACACACACACACGCACACACGCACACACACACACACGCACACACACACAGACTTGCATACCTATCGAAATGGGGACCTTTCGTTCATTTCTATGGGAAAAACCCTAACCCCAGTCGCAACTCCCTTAACCCCAACCCAGCCCTAACCTTAACCATAAGTAACCAACCCAAATACAAGACTTTTGCCATTTTAATTTTTTTGATTGCATTCATAGATTTTTATAAAACTGAGGTTATCCAAATGGGGACCTAAAAAGATGTCCCCAAAAGTAGGGAAATTTCAGGTCTTACCACACTATGGGGACATTTTGGTCCTCAAATGTGATCTATGCAAACCCACTCACACACACACACTGCATAGTGTAATACTGGCTGCTGATGACATGGTTCATTTTGGAAAGGTAGCCAAACACCTGAATTCTAATGTTTTTTTTTCATTGGTGTGGGATCTGACAAGCAGATTATCCATGTGGAAATGTGAAACGGAACATCAGTATAGTTTCAAGTAAGAGTGAATGGCACTTGTCACTGAATGCACACAGAAGAGCAGAACTTCATTTTTCCTCAGATGTGAGGGCATTCCAGATGCTGGCATCCAGAGCAGGTCCGTTTGGCTTGTGATAATCGTGGTTTTTTTAGCCCAGATCAATTTTCCTGGAGCAAGCTGGCCTGACAGAAAAAAAGTGTTTCCACTGCTTTTAATCTAAGCCTCCAATTTCCCCTCCCCCCAATACGGGGGCTGCACCCTGGACCCATGAGGGGGTCATGCAGCTCTAGCATTTCAGATTAGCCATTGGCCAGGTGGGAACCAAAGCTAGGTTCTTTCTGGTAATTTCTTAAGGTTTTCTCTCTCTGAATGTGTGGGGTTCACTTGGACAGGTCCTTTCTGATGATGAGCCCCTAAGCTGTTTTCTGTTATCCATTATTCTATTCATGTGGTGGGTGATGGAGACCTGGGCTGTGTTTGAATGGCTGTTTGGTGCATATGGTGGATATAAAATCTGAGATCATCGCCATCCTAGTTTATCTACCCCGCAATGCTGTACCGTTCGTCGGATCAGAATGCCACAGAGGCTGCAGGGACTTGAGGTCTGAGGGCTCTGCCAATCTAAGGAAAGACTATGACAGTGATACACCGCTGAAGTCTCTTTCAGGAGATTGCCCCCGAAGGTGCACTGCCCCCGATTTGGAATTCTGACTATGATTGTCCCCTTCTAGCCCTTCCTGAGAATATAGGACCCAACACTTTCCATCTAAGCGCCTGGGAATAGCCAGTGTAATAAACAGTCTCTGTGAACCTTGTGTGTGTAGAGCAAGGTAACAAGGTTAGTTATTTACTTAGTCTTAGTTATTCACTGTGTCACTTCTGCATGTGCCGGTACATAGATGATCTTTTAGCATCACTTTCCTTATTAGATTAGTGTCTCTGAACGTCACAAATTTGCGGGGCATTTGTAAAAACTCACATGGTATGTGTGTGACGGGAGAGGGGTGATGGAGGGGGTGGAGACATTAACCACAGGTAGTAACACTTATTCCCAGCATATCTGATAAGAGCCATTGATTCACTAACTTAGTAACCTGAGTGCTTTGCAAATACAAAGGCGCCAAAGCTTCTTATTGGTGCGCTTGTGTTGTGAGATGCTTGGGACGCCGCTTTCGGCTTTGGGCCGGATGTGCACACGGCCACGTCACTGTAACAGCCTCCAAATGAAGCCATTTTCTACGCGTATCTGTGGTGAAGTGAATAAAAGACAGGTTATAAGTGCAGCTTCCTGTGCTAACAGGAAATAGGATTTGCTGGTTTCCTGCCTGGCCCCTGTTGCCCTCACCCTCAAGCTCATCTTACACTTTACCCATGATGCACTGGGAGTTGCTGGCCTGTTCAAAGCCGTGAGGCTCGTACCTGATTTTAGAGCTCTGCGTGGCTCTACTACATAACACACCAAGACGTCCAGCCATACATTTTTATGTATTGTAATATAGCAATGTCAAAGAAACATTTTTAAACTATTGCTAATGAGGAATATGAGGGAAAATGTTCCAGCTATGGAGTTGTAGGTAATCTTCTGCCCTGGAAAATGTAATCGATATTCAAAGTACAGGTCTCTTTGCTATGCCCGCTCACTACGCACCATCCAAGCACCATGACTATTAAAACATCCCTCAAAATCAGAGGGGTCTGGCTGCCATTTTGTCATGTTTTTGTATGTAAATGACCCTACAGCTAACTAACTGTGCCAGACACTGGAACGTGGTGCATACAGGGATAGAGAATAAGACATAACCAGCTCCAGTGACTGTGAAGAAAGGAAGAAAGAGACCGGTTTTCTGAAAGTGCCCACAAGGTGGCTGCGGGAGGACACATCTGTCTGTTTTCTTTCAGTGTTATACAGAGCAGTTGCTATCTGTCAGATCAGTCGGTTTGCAGTAAATCTGAGAGAGATTCTCAGTGCTAACTGAATCTTTCAGTCACCAACCCTGATCTCCCTGGTCTAATCAAAGTGTTGTCAAGTAAAAGAGTCCATCATCTGTCTCTTTATCCCAGACAGGGTTGTGTTAGTGCCTGGAGCTTTTCATAGACAGTACAGAGCAAGCATGCATTTTAGTGACACTGAATAGCCTGCATGTTTTGACTGAAAGATAACATGGGACACAGGGAGGACAGGCAAGGTCCACACTCAGTACTGGTGGGGTTCAAACCACCATAGCCAGAGGTGTGAGACAACGGTGCAATCTGTTAAGCCACCATGCTACCCTCCAATCAACACACAAAGCATGAGACTGCACCTTAAATACTCTTCCTGAGTAGTTATCACACAAGTGAAGTCTGAGCATCACAATGTGTTTTTTGTGTTTTGCACAAAATGATGCCATCCATTCATTATCTGCCCTGATTATTGATTTATCCAGGGCCAGCCAAGTAGGGATGCCCAGGCCTCCCTCTCCCCAACCAGCTGCACCAGCTGCTCTGGGGGAATACCAGGGCATGACCATGGCTACCTGTCTGGTTCACAATCTTGCTATTTGAAAGATGATGTGTGAACATCTTTATTAAATAAGTATTGAATTGAATTAGTTCTTTTTTGGATAGACACATATATATATATATATATATATGTGTGTGTGTGTGTGTGTGTGTGTGCGTGCATGTATATGTATATGTAGGTGATGATAGTGCACTTAAAACTCAGTGATAAACAGAAACCCAAAGGCTAGAGAATAGCCAAAGTTACTGCCGTAAAGGCCGTGAGTTATTGGCGCGCCTGCGGTCAGTCCTACATTAATAGAAGCTCATGAAAAGAGGTAAGCCTTAAGCGGGAGCCTGCGAGGTGGCCCACACTCACAGGACCTCGACAAATAACAATCCACACCGAATTCGGCTTCAACACCTGCTTTTGTGAAATACTTCTTGTCCCGGGGTGGGGCAGGACACGGAGTAGATTAGAAATGTCAGTTGTCTGTAAGCAGGCCAGCGCCGTGACAGTGTCGCTCCGCCGAGGCTGCCCTTTGTCAGGGCTCAGATGTGGCACGCCTCCGCCGGTTTTACCACGGTGTCCCTGCCCCGCACCCCGGCTACCCACAGACACGTCTACCTTCAGCTCCTATTGTACCTCCGGTCACAGTCCTTGGTTTAATTTCATTTAAATACCCCGCCAGAAAACGATGGCGAGAGAGTCCCCAGCTTTAAAATAACGGGGTGCATGTTGATGAAAATTGCAAAGGCAGTGGCCTGTGGCGCCTGCCGCTGTTAGTGGATATTAAGGTTGATTTGGAGAGCAGGGTCCTGAAAGCTGAGCCGCCGCTGCCGGTGCGCGCAATCTGCCGTGAGAGCGCCATCCGCTGAATCGAAATGCAAAACAGCATGTAGAACAGTCCGGGAGCCAAGTGCACGGCGTGCCAGCGCCGGATCCCGGTCGGCTAGCCGAGCACCGTATTACGATCGGCGTGGCGACGGCTAGAGACATTGCAGAAAACAGCAGCGGTTACTGTGGATGTCAGGCCACATGCGTTCCGATGCGGAGGCGGTGACTGTCGAACGTGAAATATCACAGAGGCATTCGGCGATTAAAAAACGCTGAACGGTTAATGATAACAGTTGGGGAAGTGCGGCAATCCAGTAAAGGTCAAAAGCACGCACGATAAACAGGGGAACATCGACATGGTCTGCATGGAAGTTCTTCTAAAGACGTACCTGTTTCAAAATGAAACAGCAGCAAACGTCTCCTCCATCGGGATGAAAGCAGTTGTGAAATGAGCAGGCCCCAGTGTTGGGGGACGCTTCTGCAATGTGTCAGCTAAGCTGCAGGTCGCTGCTTCTCACCGTCTGCTCTATAACTTTCTCGCAGGGTCCTTTTTTTGTACGTGTTTGAGTTCCACTTGCAGGTAACTAACTGATTACATTGCTGATACTCGGCAGATGCTTGAATTTGACAAGCTTTCAACTCTCACCCCTTAACCACATGCTTTAATACATGGCTTGAACCACAGCTGTGCTGGGATAGGGGCTTTCTCTGTGATCTGACATATTAATGAGAACCTTTCAGGAGGGATGTCAAGGCAGGAAGGCTCTGTTCTACCTGTTCATTCTGAGGAGCTGTGTGAGCTCCAGGAGGGCAAAAGAGAAACTAGCTAAGTGTCAGAAATCAATAGTATATAACTAACTGAGAGCTGTCTACTATCCACTGTCCTGAGAGCTACCTAACTTACTACATATTATACTGAGAACTACCTAACTTACTACACACTATTCTGAGAGCTTCCTAAGTTACTACACACAGTCCTGAGAGCTACCTAACATACTACACGCTGTACTGAGAGCTACCTAAAATGCTACACACTGTATTGAGTGCTCCCTGACTTACAACACACTGCACTAAGAGCAGCCTCATTTACTACATACCGTTTCAAGAGTTCCCTAATGTAATCCATACTATACCAGGAGCCACCTCGCTTACTACTCACTACGCGCTAAGAGCCGACACACTGTACTAAGAGCACCCTAATGTGATGGATACTTTACTAAGAGCTGTCCAACTGCTGTATTGTTTTTGACTACTTTCTTCCTCTTTGATCTGGTACTCATTGCCCATGACCTACAGTATGACCCATACACACTGGAGCTGGCTCACTGTCTGTCATTTCTACCCAGTCTACGACCGTCCAGCTCACCCATATTTATTTCGCCGTCCGTAAAGAGGCTAAATGTCAAGCACGCCTGGCTTCTTCTAGTGACACCTCCATTCCACCACATAATTACCATAAGGAAATTGATGCTTTGGTGTGCAAGGGGAAATTTAATTTACTCTGACATCCCGGAGTACAATGCCCTCCCAAAGAAACTGGGATTTCAAGTCACCAATATTAAATTTGACTATTTAAAGTGATTACCAATGTTGAACGTCTTAGCATACTTTAAGTGTTTAATCTCATTACGGCATACATGTTGTTTAAGGTGCAGGGGAAGGGGGGGGTTCGGTCTGAAAGCTGCTTAAAGATGCATGAAATGGGTCAGCTTCCAGCTTTTGTTCCCTGACTCGTGGCGTTTGTCGGGTGTTGATATGAGACAATCTGGCTAATGCCTTTTAATAGCATCGCAGTCTTGCTGCTTACACACCAACGGGTGACATTCTGTCAAATCTATACTTCATGCTCAAATTGAAAGAAAAGATGTAAGATGTGGATTTCGCTGTAAGTATTCTGAGCAACTTATTTGGTCATCTAGAACCAGGGCGGCCATTTCCCAGAAAACCAAGGGAAGGGTCACGTGGTGCATTTGTCGCTATGGTAACTATAGCATGTATGTGGAAAGTAACCCAAATTGTAATGTGTTTTGTAGGTGTCTAGTACTTTCATCCACCTAGTTTCAGCAACCAGTCGATTCAAAGACCATCGACCACGACACAATTTTCAATCCCCATCCAATGGGCACAATAAACAGAAGAGACCTAAAACATACCATTGCGATTTGCTAGCTCACAAGTGTACTTCTCTGCAAAAGTAGCTCTTGCTGTAAAAAACAATTGGAAATCGCTGCTTTAAAGTTTAGTTGTGCAATTATTAATCCGGCTCAATAGCTTACCCTGTTGGGCACTGTTAGCAAGTAAGAATGAACTCTGCTATTGGGCACCATTGGCAGGTAAGTGTCCCTAGGTTGAGCCCAGCTTTAGTGTAGAATCTATTAAGGATGAAGGTCGTTGGTCAGTTTGGTAGAAATTCTATTTTACATTTGATTTCAAGATGTATAGAACGTTGAAACTGGTGCTTTAGCTAAACAAACAATGACCCAAACAGATCAGACCTAATCCAACGAAATCAGCTGTTTGTGAGAGGGACACTCATCCTTTAAATGGTAGCTATTTTGTACTTCGCCATGCAGAATATTGCTTTGGACATCCATTTTTTCATCTCAGCAAGGCTGGAGTAACTATTTAGTGTTTAATCAAAAGGAAAGAGTTTTAATGGCAGGCATTAGCATACGAATTACTGGCTGGGCTGCTCTCTTCTGGCTTGGGGGGAGCACGGCAGTATCTAACTGGTGTTTTGTGTGCTGGGGATGAATCAAAGGTAATTATGAAGCAACAACAAGGCAATTTCAAGTATCTGAACTGAAATCAACCTTCTCTGATTAAAAGAAAAAAACTGTGAAAACAGAGGGCTTAAGAAACTATTTCATAGTTTCAGATCATTATGCTTGAAGCTTAAGTTTTCTTCAACAGTATTTGAGCCATCTATGTGATATTTAAGATATGTATGGATATTATTTATGCAGAAAGGAGCCACATGCTGGTCACCTCACACCTTCCAGATTGTGGCTTCACGTCCTACTGCTGCTATGGAGATATAGAACACATCCCTACACCATCATGGGCGGCCTGTGCTTCTAAGGTTAGTGTACAGGCCCCCACAATCCTGTACTGGATTGAAGGAATATCATACATAACTAAGATTGGCAATTAGAATTCTTTTCTAAAATTTTATTTTATGTACTTGATAATGTAATAAAAAGTAACTTTCCCCCTTTCAGTAACATTGGCTTTATCTGTCACAACCCAAGAGTGCATGGTCACTAGAATTACTTCTGTCTAATGCTATCTGCTACTATGAGCCTTGTTGTAAGCCACTAGCAGCCCTTTTCCCCACTGTCTGGGTGCAGTGCAACACTCCGTAAATTAAGGGTCTCATCTTTCTTTTTATGTTGTGAATCAGTGTCAGAATGAATATGTTTCATTCATTTCAGTACACAAGCCGGCAGGCATTTCAACAATACATGAAGGCTATGTTTGACACCTCAAGAATGCCCTACAGCAGAGCTGAATGTGTGGGAATTCCTCTTCTGGTGACCATATCCGTAAGTGTGCAAGCATCCAATTTTACTTGGAGCACTTGGAGCACCCAGGACAGAGTATATTGACCCTTGTCATTGACTAAAAATGACTTTTACAAGTTCTGAAAATTTTGGGTAAAACTCAAATGAATATTATGGTACACACTCATTTTATTCTCTTTAGTACACGTCATACTATAATCCTAGGTAACACTTTATGAAACTACAACTTACCAGGTACTAAAAGAGTAACAGGCAAAAGCAACAGGAAAAGTATATAAAAAAAAAGTATATATTAGCACATTATTATACTTCTGACCTCCTCTTAAACCTCGTAAGTTACTTGTTCTAATCCTGACACGGACAATGACATGAACCATGTCCTACTGTCCCTCTTGGGGAGAAGGTGTGGCAGGTGTTTACTGCTGTGTCACTGGGATATGCTGGTATCTGGGTCACAAGGAAAGCCTGTGAAACCTGCTAAAAATGATTGGAGAGGCCACACTCTGCTGACTCACTCCCGTTCCCCTGAATTCCCTGGGAGCAGGGCCAGTAGAGCCATGTCTCTCCGCTCCGTCCATTACACGCAAGCGTCTGGGCCCCTGAAAAGCAGATGGCTGGGCTTGTTGATAAGGACAGACTCTCACCTCTGATGAGTCAGCAGCCCAAACCATCCCCGCTGAGGCCCAAAAACAAGGAACACTGGGAAAAGGCTGTTAGCTTCTCACTTCTCCTGTTACCTGCAGCGACGGGCAACATTCATTCTAGCGGAAACTTCATTTAGTGAAATAATGATAGAACATGGGAAAGAAATGAAGCTATTCATTTGGAGAAAGATGATGAAGAACTCATTATTTATTGACTATTTCTATAAATATTAATTCACAAATGATGTATTTGGATGAATTTGTGAGGGAAAAAATTGTATCAGTGTATGCATTCTGGTATACATTTCTGATCAGACCAATATATGGGCAACAGCTTTGTAGCACCCCTTCAGCAAGAACTGCATAAACACTGAAAGCTTAATGAAGGAGTATTATATCCACTCATCTATATTGAGTTTTGCCAAGTAAACGTGATGTGAGATGTTACATTGACCTTAAGCAATAGTACAATTGCGCAGGCACATTTATGGATGGATAGATTTCTTGCACAAGTGGAGTGCGCAGTGAGTTACATGTCAGTGATGGAGAAAAGCTTGCAACCATGCATTTTAATATCATGTGCTGTCATTCACAAACAGTTTTAACCAACTTGTGTAGTTTTCGTTTTTATTCTGACACTTCGATCAACCTCAGGGTGTGGCAAAGTCATGTCATGAGGCTTTCATTTATCTTTTCAATTTTCTGATAATGTAAAAGTATTTTCTTTCTCAGACCAGACAGAGCACACCACACATTCTTCTGGTGCAAGGGCATAGATTTGGGTATGGATGGTAGTGACATGTCCCTACCAATATTGTATGAGAAACTTGTGTGTTTAGAGGGGCGGGTGCACAGAGCTGATTTGGTCTCTTCCAAAGTTGAAATCAAACCTACAGCCTTATTCCCTCGCAAACCCAACTCCCTATTATATCGTAGCCATTGGCCCATCCATTCCTAGAGCCAAAACATTCATTTTCATTTCTATTATTTTATTTAAGCTCCCAGACTCCCAAACCCTAATCACAAGGATCTTTTGGGCATCTCAACACCCTATCAGCCCCCCACAGAGGAACGGCTGGCCACCCAAGTTTTCTATCAGCCATGGGTGACCATGGTCTGCCCACCTGGAGGTACACGATTGGTTTGGCGAGACCTCTACAACACACAGAAAAATTCCATTTATTCTAAGGTATCATTTGTTCAGCTGTCACACCCTATGATATGTTGTATGACAGATCCGGCTTTCATGTTCCTGGTGCATGTGATTAATTGTCAGTGTTTTCTCTGTTACAGGTAAAGTCATGGACGGTACTTCACCTGCCCAGATGCATATCCCCAGCTCCCCCGAGAGAAAGGTGGAAGCTCCTCTCAGTGATTATCATCTGTCAGATACCATCATCTGGAGCAGTACCATTCATAAACATTTAGGAGGTTACAGAAACAAAAGTCAGTGTCATCAATTCTTTATGACTATTCAGATTTAAGCTGACACCAGCCAAACTGCAGTCTCTCCTACTCAATTGTAACTGCAAGCTTCAGCTCACAGACAGTTTGTTGCAAGTAAAGAAAAAACAAACTCTTTTAGCGAGACAGACTTTTAACACTAAGCACTTTGACTGCACTTATCAGGTGCAATCTCAGTATTTAAATCTGAACTGAAATGTTCCCGTAAATCGGCCCTGGAAATGTTCATTCACAGCAGTCAGTTTCTTTATCTCTGCGCTTTATCTCACTAAATTCACATTCATTAACCAACAGTTACCATAATAATACACCTTTCACAGATGTTGGCATTTCTGAATTGTAATTTTCGAAGAAGTGCTGCTTACTAAAGAAATCAATGTTAAGCACCTTTATGTAATATAAAACACCAACTGGGACCTGCAATTAGACATTAACCCAGTTACTTAGATGCAGCTCTACCTGCTCTAGCAAGTGATATGGATGTTGATCATATAATTAACCGAGAGCAGAATACTCCTTCAGCCTTGTTCCGGAGAGAACCCATTCAAGAATCTGGGTAATTCACATTCGACATACGGAGAACATAAGATAGATCCTTGATGGACTGTGATCAGCCAAACAGCCAAAATTGCCATGAATTCCACTGTCTCATTGCGAGTTTGCAATTCTTCACCAACGTGCTGTATGCAACACAAAATATACTAAGTAGAAAATACAGCTACTTGGTGGTCCATCCTGATGACGTAAGGCATGAGTATGTCTTTTATGACTTAGAAGCTGAAGCTAAGTTGTTTAGTGGCTTGAAGCAACACAAAGCTGAGGCAACAGCTGACAAAGTACAGTACTGACATGTGAGCACAGGCTGGTGTAGTGGAAACAGGAGAGGACAGTCTGGTGCACCAGTGACAGGAGAGAACAGACTGGTTTAGTGCGGAATGGAGAGAATAGCCCAGTGAAGCCATGACAGGAGAGGACAGCCCAGGGTAGCTGTGATAGAAGAGGGCAGGCTGGTGCTGTAGATACTGGAGAGGAAAGTCTGGTGCAGCAGTGAGAGGAGAGGACAGCCCAGGGTAGCTGTGACAGGAGAGGACAGCCCAGGGTAGCAGTGACAGGAGAGGACAGCCCAGGGTAGCTGTGATAGAAGAGGGCTGGCTGGTGTAGTAGATACTGGAGAGGACAGTCTGGTGCAGTAGTAAGAGGAGAGGACAGCCCAGGGTAGCAGTGACAGGAGAGGACAGCCCAGGGTAACTGTGACAGGAGAGGACAGCCCAGGGTAGCAGTGACAGGAGAGGGCAGCCCAGGGTAGCTGTGATAGAAGAGGGCTGGCTGGTGTAGTAGGTACTAGAGAGGACAGGCTGGTGCAGCAGTGATAGGAGAGGACAGCCCAGGGTAGCTGTGACAGGAGAGGACAGCCTAGTGTACCAGTGATAGGAGAGGACAGCGCAGGGTAGCTGTGATAGAAGAGGACAGTGCAGTGGGGACAGGAGAGGACAGTCCGCTGCAGCAGAGAGAGGAGAGGACAGGCTAGTGTACTGGGGACAGGAGAGGACAGTCCAATGCAGCAATGAGAGGAGAGGACAGGAGAGGAGAGGAGAGCCCAGTGCAGTCCTAACACAGAGAGCCACCCAGCAAAAACTTCCCTTTTCCAGGCCGAGCTGCTGCTAAAACAGGCCATCAACCTCCCTTAAGGCTCTGGCCCTTTTGAAAAAGTAACACACAGAAAAATACATTATCTATGTGCTTGTTATATTACTAAATGCACCACATCTTCACTCTTTTATCTTAAAAACTACTATGCACTGATATGATGCACTTTTAACTGTATGACATATAAATGGTCTACTTAACTGTTATGATGTGTATTTAGTTTGACACCTGTGCATTTAAATGTGTATAATATAGAATTATTACCTTACTACTGACCTGTGTTCCTATCTCTGTTGTTAGGATGGAGATACTTAACTATAATGCTGGTTCTAGAATTTGGTCCCCGCTGTTAGAGTATCAGTACACTATGAGCGTTATATGCTATGACTATATGTTTAGCAATATGCGTACTTGACTGTTCTCGTGCTCTCGCTTACCCGTTTGACGTCACCTTCCATTGCCAAAGTACAGCTCCAATACTCAAGAGCAGAAGTACAGAGGACGGTAAAAATTCCTGGATGTCATTCTTGCCTGGCACCGAATATCAAGGATGCATTGGTTGCATCCCTGCCAAAGAGAGCAATCCCATGATGCATTGCATCCCGAGTTCATTCTTGAGTTAGCAAGAATGCTCTTGCCAAGAACACAAGTACAATTTTTGCGTTCTTAGTATTAATTAACACCCAATAACTATCCTTACAGGAGGTTCACATACTGCTAATACCTGGTTAAAACTCATGCTTTTTCAGGACAGAATACACTGACTTTCCCTTTCGGAGGGTACTGGGTATATCAGTTTTTCTGCGTCATATACTACATCTATTAATTATCCTTTAGCTACCTATTAGAGTATTACGAGTATTGTGGTTAAAAATAAACTAACTTTAGGAATATTAACTGAGTATGCATTTACTAGCTGCAAGAATATAATATGGTTTAAAACAACCTAGTTATATGAATATTTTTCAGTTATGCATTACCTAGTAAGGATATCTAGTTGAAATGGTCAGTTGACATCACTGCCCGTCACCTACCACCTTGCTGCAGAATTCAATAACATAACCCTCCTTCAAAAACTCTGAAGGAGTGCTCTGATTCTCTTCAGTGATGGAACAATGCTAGTTGCCAAATGAGGTATTTTGACTTCAACCCAAAGACTTGTAGGAACCAGCCAGTTTGTCCCAGCTACAGTAATATTAACTAGTTATCAATGTAACTAGCTATATTGTACTACTACTTAGTTACACCACAATAGTAGTCTTTTATACCAGTTAGGAGGTAAAAGAGGTCAGTTGATAGAGGACAGGTCCATTCATATTACTTCCAAGCTGGTGGGGGCTAAACTGGAGATAGAGAAGCATAAAAACCAAACTAGGACAAATATTTGAAAAGAGGACTGGTCCTGGCCAGAACTAAACCATTTCCGCAAAGCCAGCCATCCCAATGAGAACACAGCTGTCACTTTCAAAAAAAGGTCCCCTTCCTCTGAGGACTCACCTATGCACCACATTCAAGCCCATCTCCTTCCACTTCTAATTATGGTCATCAGATTGTGATATAAACATATACTCCACTGCAGTATGCCTCTGTTAAATGGATCTGTTCATTGTTTTCCAGCAGATCTGTGCGAGGGTGTGTAAACCTGCCTCGACATAGCGACACCCCACAGAGAGGGCTGCAAAAAAGGTCACTATGACTTGTCTGGGTCACCCGCATGGGAAGCCAGTCATAATACCCCAAGGCAGGCAGCGGGCAGGGAGTCTGGTTGGTGGGTCTAAATTTGACTAAGCATTTTTCATCTTTCCAAAGCCTCCACACACACCCCACAGCAACATCTCAGCACACTTTGGGTTCTCCATCAAGGACATTAGTAAGGACATTTACCATGGTAAAGCAATGCTATCGCTAACCAGTTCCTAGATCATTTTCTCGCTCAACTACAATACAGGCCAAAAGTTTGAACACACCTTCTCATTCAATGTGTTTTTTTTATTTTCATGACCATTGGTAGATTCTCACTGAAGGCATCACAACTATGAATGAACACATGTGGAGTTATGTACTTAACAAAAAAAGGTGAAATAACTGAAAACATGTTTTATATTCTA
>JAODKM010000121.1:0-12695 GCA_026780845.1 Petrocephalus sullivani
CCCCCCCCACTTTTCTGAAGATTTTCATGGGTTAAAAAGTCGTCTTATACGCCGGAATATACGGTAGCTCTTTCTTGGCTGATTTAAGGTGCTTACAGTTTCACTTTAAGTATGTCTCTCAAAGATTTCTCCATTTGCCAGGCACTTCAATGTGGACTTACGTGAGGGCGATTAGCATGTCTTGTATGGCTGTTTACCGTCTAAGCCAGGGGTACCCAACAGGTGGGCCAAAATAGTCTAATCTGGGTCACGTTAGCATTTCCTCCTGCTCTACCCTCCTGTCTGCAAAATCTATAGAGGGCTAGTGGACCTTGGCTTTGTGTCACGTATAGAATTAAAGTCTGCATGGAGTGTAACAACAAATCTGATTCTCATGATTAGGATGTGGGATTTGTTTTACAAAACCACTATTAGGTTAATGAAAAAAATCATTCCACTCCATTATTTCACTTGCAGGAGCTGGTTCCTTAGCAACAAGGCAGTTTTTGTGATTTTGTACTTCTCAGTTGATGGGTTGTTATGTTTATCCATTACAGCCACCACTGGCTTTAAGATCAGACTGACCCCACTTGCTAACCTGCTTGTGTGATGTTGGGCCAGGAGTAAAAATTCACCAAAGGCTTATGCTGTTTTCATGTTTTTGGTGTTTCCCTATGTAGCAAAAGTAACCAAGATAATTCCAACCATGATGTGATTCTGGGGGCAGCTCCCCACCACGCATTTGCAAGGTTACTTCCTGCTGTTTCTGACCATGGGGTCCCTGGGGGTTTCCTCCGCTTTTGACCAGGCTCTGACTGTTGCATCTCTCTCACTCCATTTCACTCTGTCCCCTGCAGTGACCAGGAGTTCTGTCCTGCTGCTTGGGCTGGGCTCCTCGCATACAGCGCAGCCTGGTGAGAACCTCCACAGCTCAGATACAGAGAGTGGCAGAAGCACCTACTGACTCCCATCAGCGCTGATTGGAGAGGGTTTCCTCCACTCTGATCTGTCACAAAGCCCCCTCTGAGATACTGGGAAGAATCATCTCGGTCCTTTGGGATAAAGGCACTGCCAACCCGACCTCCTTGGACTGCCAATCTCCCTCTTTCCGGCAGAACTATGGCCACCTGCTCCACAGGACCCCGGCTGCCGCCATTAAGCCTGTTTGCTGGAAGGCAATCTCAAGGAGCTCCATGCAGCTCTAGACCTACTGTAGCCTTACACATTTAAAGGTCCCCCTTTCCCCCTGCTTATTTTGGGTTTGGGGGTGGTCATGGGGGGGAGGGGGGTGGTAGATGCTTCCGTTGTGTGATCAGCATACTTACCTTGTATTTTCAGAATGCAAAAAATCATGTAAATAAAACCGAGGTTATCCCAAAAAAAATAACTGCTAATACCTGACTGGTGTGTCAGTTGTGTTGTATAGAAAAACTGCTGGCCTGGATATTATTTAGTCAAGCAAGGCACTGAATTTTTTTAGAAGGAGAAAGAGAGAGAGAGGTGAAAACAATCTATGGATAACCCGCTAAATGGCTTGCTTTAAAACATACCGATTGGGGGGGATGTGCTGATAGTTTATTGATCTCTATGAAAAACTATCAATCTGCGGGCCAGATCGATTTAAAAAGCATGGTGTCTAAAGCAGTGGTTCACAAACTTACGACTAGCCCTACCCCATACCACGATTATAATCATTGTTTACATACATATGTTTATATACCATACAAACTTTTAAAAAACTGTCAGAAATGTAGGCTTGGAGGCTGAACTGAAAGCTGAATTATAAATCTGTTGTCATGCTTTGTGTGTAGCCTAAGCCTACTTCCCCGGCTATGATGATAAACTCCAGTTAGTCACTGACTGAGCGATTACCAATCTAATAACATTGTCATATTGCCCAGCCCAAGGAACCCACCAGAGGGCCCCTTTATCACGGATCAGACTGACCTTTCCCCGCCTTTTTGGTTCCAGGAACAATTTCTTGTAGGACTGCATTGTGAAAGCTTGTTTCTCTGACTGTCATGCCTAGACAAGAGGCTACGGCTGCATGAAGCTGTTCTCCCACAAGGCGTTTCCCAGTTGTTTTATTTTAGATCCAGTTGCTTGATGACTCTTACTTCAGCTCTATTTCATTATGGCGTTTATGCTGTTAAGACAAATCGTACAAGAGCCATCCCTAAATGTGTTTTCCTAATTTGTAGATGTCAGTTTGGTTTTTCCCATTCGAGATGTTTGGGGGTGGCAGATCTCATCAAATCTGTGGAGTGAATTCAGGAAGTAAGGGAGAAGCCCCGTGTGCTAGCAGTGTAGGCATGAGGTCTTACAGTACTGCAGCTGCTCTGAGTCTAACGAGTGGCCCGTTCCTCGGTGAGCATCCACATTCACTCCTGTTTTCTGTTCTCCTGTCGTGGCAGTTTACATGGTGCACATTCATGTTTTTGGTCAATATTTGCTGCCATGTATGAAAATGGTGCCAGCATAAAATTACAGGGCACATAAGTGACCTTCCCTAAAAGTACTCCCAACCTTATTTTATTCCACCTATTGGGACTTGTTACTCTTTTAAATGATAAATGAATGTGTGGCGTATTTTGTGTTATTGAAATAACCATGTCAGAAATCATAAGACTAGGGGCCGTGTTTGATTTCAACTGGGACCAATTTGCACATATTGTAGACCATAGAATATTTTGAGTCTAAAATACTTTTTCATAAAAGGTGTTTTCTGCCAATATTACACTTGACAGCACATTTTATCAATTTAATGGATTAATTTGTTTTAAGTCCAAATATTTATTGGTAATATTCCACCCAAAATACACAATACCTAATTTAACAAAATAGGTATTTAGGTCTTAGAAAAGTATCCTCGAGGGCCAGGCAAATGTGTTTTTTTTTTTTCCCTTGCAAATTTAATTTGTCATATTTGGCATATTGAAAATATTTTGTGGATCTCCTGCAGAAGTCACGGCACTTGAAAATACAGTACAGCCCCTCTTAACCGGCCCCCCCGGGACTGGACCCATGGCTGGTTAATCTGATGCATACCAATTTTCATGTAGAAAAATATTTCGAAGGTACAGTATGTATTATGAATAAAACATGTAGTAGCACATATGTATTTTTACATACATAAGTATGTAAAAATAAGAAATGAAACGTATGTAAAAATGTAGGAAACTGAAGAAAATACAATTTTGTATGAATATTTAACACTTTCTTAAAAAGAAACAAGATTTAAAAGTTTTTAAACATTTTTCAAAAAAATCTGTAATCTTTTTGTTTTTGAATGCGTAATCCCACCATTTTTTCATCGCCAAAACATCTACTGCAGTTGACTCATGTTGTTGTTTAATGTATTTTAATGCAGCCTCCACTGCACTTCTGGATTCACCGTGAAGAATTTTTCCTCCCTCTTCAACATCATCACTCTCGTCATCATTTTCTTCTGGTTCTTTGGTTGCTAAAGCTATGATTTCGTCATCATTCAAAAATTCATTCTCAAGATTCTCGTCGCCGTTTTTCATCCAATTCTCTCGTAGAATGAATAAAAGAACTCTGCTATACTCGTCGTAAGCTAGCCAAATTGAATTGTGGAAGATTCATACAGGAATATGTAAATGGGAATCACTGAGTGTAGGAGCCCTCTCACCGTTCAGGAAAGAAGGAAGTGCATACATATAAAAAACAAGAATTATTTAATTTTATTTTAACAGGCCGGTTAATGTGAGGCTGGTTAAGAGGGATTGTACTATAAATGAAAACGCTTGAATGAGGAATGAGATTGACTGCATACTGCAAAAAGCTTCTCCAAAAGATATAGATTGCAGGTGAAGAGGAACAGCAAGGGGTAGCTATATTAAAAGCAAATCATGGTCCATCTATTTTATAATAATTTAATACCCAAGCTTTAACTTTGTGTATTTCCAAAAATCATGGAAAGACCTTGTGCACAAAAATCTAGATACATGCACTGGGGTTACCTATACAACTGATGTAACACTGCAGGAATATGCACTGCATATAGACAAGTAGAATATTTAATTTTATTTCACGTTCAGTTATGACATATGTTAACATTTAGGCTATTTAGCATTACTTTATACTGTTAGGTAAAGGCAGCCCAACTCAGTTTACTTGCCATTACAAATTCCACCACTGTTCACACTACATAATTTTAACGTCGATTTTATTGCCCAGATTGCCCAATTGATGTTTGCTTGGCCCTGGCAAATCAGTGCTTGATCACTATTAGTTCAGTCCCCAATGCTTTGCAAATGCCTGAACCTGTCAGCAACTACAAATCTCGTAACATGAAAAGTATTGTAACTAGCAATGAGTGCTGCGAGGAGGCACGGAGTGAGATGAAACCCGAGGGAGGAGTTTAAGAAAGATGTAATTAGTTCAGTTTATTTAGAAACTGTTATTTGTGTTTGGGGAAGAGACATAGAGAAAGTTTACATTTCACATAAGTTAGTTGTGGCTTTAAATTGAGATAGCGCAGGAAAAGTCTCTGCACACGCTTACTCATTCATGAGAGCAGCGTGCCAAACTTGCGCATGTCAGTCCCTTAGCATCATGCTGTGTGCAACTGGGCAAATATGCTCACTGATAAAAAAGCTAAGCACCCAGACAGTGGTGGAAATGAAATGAATCTGCATTTGGTGAAAGGTTGTGTGACTATCGCAATAATTACAATATCAGATGAAACGGACAATAGAGTTGGCAGTATGGGCGCACAGCTGGTCCCATGTCAGTAGGGTGTGGCACTCCCTGGCCTGGATACATGCGACGATGTGGTGTGGAAGGGAGTCGTACAGCCGTTGTATCCTCTCCTGCAGCATGTTGGCCCACAGCTGTTGTAACTGGCCCTCGAGATTCTGCAGATTGGCACTGGGTCTAAGTTGACGTCTGAGCTGGTCCCACATGTTCAGATGGGGGTTGAGGGACTTGGCTGGCCACAGGAGAACCTCAACATAACACAAACAGTCCATAGACACACTTGCCATGTCTGGATAGGCGTTGGCTTGTACCAGGGTGCTATCTCGGGGGGGGGGGGGGTTGGTGTAAGCGATGCAGATGCCGGATGTCACTGACAGAGCACTGTGCCGTCAGGGTCCCCCGGATCACTGCCAGAGATGACCTTAAGTATAACCCTTAAAACCTGTGGATCAACTCACTTGTTTAAATATAAGTGCAGATAACACTGTAGCGCTGGAGGCCACACTGGGCAATGCTGCATGTTGGACTGGTGCCATCTTTGTAACTAGTTCCCCATAGTTGTCATGCATTGTAATGTCCTGGTGCTATGTGGTAATGTTGTGTATAGTGTTAAATGTTCATTGTTGTAAATAGTGTGTGTGTGGGCGTCCACCATGTGCATTAGGTCTGCATGACGGAAGCACCGGGAACCCAGCATCATGCCTTCCCGGGGCAACCTGAAGGATCCAGCATGATCTGCCCGCGCCATCACCCAGACAAGAGAGCTGAAGCCTCCCAGACAAGTGTACTGGCATGTGAGAGAGAAGCAGTAAAGGCTGTCACTTAGCTCAGCGCAGTGGAGGGAAAGAGCCCCTGGAGACCTACCTCATCCAAATATGCCTGGCAGCCTGGCACAATTCCTGGAGCAATGAGACGGCAGTGCACCTGGCATTGGCACTGGAGGGGGATGCGCTCCAGGCGCTACTCAGCCTGACCCCTGATGAGCAGCAAAACCTCGCCTTCCTGAAGGAGGCACCGGAGCAGGGGAGCTGCTGCGGCTGCTGGTGCCCTGGGGACTGCACTCCGCTGTGCTAAAGTCAGTACACGGGGCCATCAGGGCTGGGCACTTTGGGGCGAAAACAGAGCTGTTTGTGCATTGCTGTGGTGCGTGCATGACTCGGAAGGGTCCTAGCTGACAATCCCGGGTTCCCCTGCAACCTGGTAGGCGCCTCCATGGAGCAAGTGCCAGGGAATGTCCTGGACCTCGTCCAGGGAGAAACTTCAAGGCACAGATGTTCACAAAGTCTGCCGGCAACTGGCAATTATGACGACCCGCACCACCCCCCTTCACTAAAGTGGAGCAGTTTCTCCGCACCCTGGCCGCACAACTGGCAATCGTCGTGGACGAGCACCAAAGTGACTGGGATGCCCACCATCCCTCATGGCAATAAAGGGAAGTGAACTGCGAACCCTGGTGGAACTCTCCCCTGAGCCCTGCCAGCAACACCGGGACTGGATTAGCTGCGCTAGCTTCGGGAGTGCGTGCACCTCATGTATACGCTGGCAAGGGAACAGCAGGACGCGGCCATGGCAGAAAGGGGCTTATGACCTCGGCTGCCTGGGACAGGCCTTCCAGCAAGCTTTGTATATAGTTCCCTGTAGTTGGGACAAACAGCGCCAGGACGTTACACATACTGTAGCATCCTGGTGCTGTTTGGTAATGTTATGTGAAGTGTTACATGTGTAGTGGCAGGGGGCAGGCAGGTGGTGTAGTGGTTAGGGATGCAACCGTGTATTCAAAAGATTGCCGGTTCGAATCCCCGATCCACAAGTACCCTGAGCAAGGTACTGTCCCCAAGCACTGCTCCCCGGGTGCTCACGTAGCTGCCCCCTGTTGTGTAAATACTGTGTGCCCACTGTGTGGGCATGGTGAGCATGGTGGGCTGAATGCGACTGGTACAGGTGCAATAAAGGCCACCTTGTGGTTGAACTCTGCATCATATCCGTCTGCTCAATTAAAGCAGCATCACTCACCCACCCATTTATACAATGCTTTTAGTATGCAGAGAGGGAACATGAGGCAATTATGCACTGGAGTTCTCAACAAGAGCAGAGAAGTAGGATGTGATGAAAGTAAAATAGACAAATATGTAAAGGAAAATCGGAATAAAATGGTCATTAAAATAATAAATGGGAGGTCTGTGTAAAGCAATATACCACTACAGTAAACTGAGTGTATAATGGCTGTTTGGCAAATGGCATATGTGCATTCAAGGTCCATTCAGGATACTAGTGCTGTTAGCAGAAGCAGAATTGTACATTCATAAGACAGTGGGGTAAAAAGGACGAAAAGCAGTCTCTGCAAATCTGGGGGGCAGGGGGTTGTTAATTCTCGTCACATTGGATGTCAGTGGAGACTGGAAATGTCTCTGTATGGTTATAAGGTAGCCAGGGGGTGCGGTCTTTCAATTCTCAGTTGCAGCAACACTCAATTTTAAAAGAGCACTAAACATTGCCCAATGAACACTCAACTCTGTGGTCATCAGATCCTGTAAACTTCAAGAAATTTCAAGTCGATTCCAAGAAAAATTAGCATGGATTCCATAAAGCATATAGCAGCATAAATCTGAAATGTTAACCATAAGCAGTGTTACAGTTCCACATATGTTTTCATTCATGAGAAGCATAATTTCCGACCAGGGCAATTTGGGAGATCCACAGAAGTTTCTGTTCATAGAAACTTTAATATCCACCTGGGTCATAGAGGTAGATAATAAATAATATAAGCAATCACACCGAAAGCTATGCATTATTTTTAAGATGCAGCGTAATGTGTGTTGTTGTGCCAGGCACGTTCAGGCTTCCTTGTTTCGCAACCTAACAGCAATGTTTGAGCCTTGAGCTTGCACAAATGTGTGTGCATTTTAAGTATTCGTCTGAGTAATGCTTTATTGAAATAAGGACAGCAAGATCAGTGATGTAACATAAGAAACAACAAATTCTCAGGCCACAGCCAGATGTCCTCAACTGGAAGCTACATCCATGGGAAAAGATTAATAGTATTTTAGTATTTTATATATCACCTTGAAAGACTCAATGACACTTTCATTAGATGGAAAAAAGTAGTGGAAAGGCGAAAAGGGGTTAGTGATAACTAGGAAGCTAGTAGGTGGAGGAGAACAGAAAAGCTTTGAGGTTAGATCTGAGGATGGGGACAGAGAGGTCCTGCCTGACAGAATGGATGAGGGAGTTCCTGAGATAAAGTGCTACTCTTGAGAAGGCACATCTAATTAGGGCTGGGAAGCTTGTCTTAAAGGGGCATTTGAATTTCTATAATAGATCTATCATGTGAAGATATTCAAATGTTAATTATACAATTATACTATAGGCCTTGGGTGTGCCTAGAAATTGTTAAATGGGGGGCAGACTGGGGCACAGAACCTGAGGGGGGTGACCACTAGACAGCATACAGTACATCACGGTTACTCAGATGTGTAAAGCAAAACTTAAGTGGATTGTACTAGTGTGTGGTGTTTTATTCTTATCTGTCATTTATGATAATTCACTTAAATTATTATAGACTAGCAAACAATACACCATCTCTCTGTTCAAAAACATGAAGAATGCTATTGCTTCTTGTTGACTATTTAACAAATATGCACAATACTATTCAAACCCATCAAAAAATAAATATATTAAATAAAAAATTATTTACCTACATTGACATTACATCTTTGAATCTTGCTCATTCTGCAAGTTTTAGTTCATTATTTATTTATGGTATATTCTTAGCAATCTACAGTTAGAAAGATACAGAGGACAGTTTTTAATGTCAGGATTTCTTTTTTAATTCATGTGAATGTCAATTGCAAAACTTGTCTTGTATGTTTTGGTCCCAAGTGTGCATCATGATCTGCAAGTAAAATTACAGTTTGAATGCCAATGTTTTTGCATGCCAAAAACTTTAAATATGTTGTTTAATGCCAAAACTTTACATACACATATACAAATTATGCACCAGACCTTGCTGATGTCAAGTGAATTGGACATAATGTACACACTTAATGACCTAGAGGTAATTACTTATTTCAACATCAGTAAAATTGCCACATTCCTTTATATCTAGAGGTATCATCTGAGATTCAATAAGCAAATCATTTTGAGAAGCCATACCATTTTTTAATAAGTACAATTAACAATCCCAACAATGACTACAAACTAAAGATCTTATCTAAAATTATGTTAGCAATGATAATATGCTAGGAAACAAACAAGTAGGGCAGTATTATTAAAGTATCGGCAGTGAGCAAAATGTCACATTTTCAAATAAGTAAACAGATACATAGATAGATAATGCAATATTCAAACACACAATACAAAACAAATAAACACTAGAAACCCTATGTGCATGCTGGACACAGTCTTTATCAACAGGAGGATTCTGTACACAATGATGGTGATACCATCTGCCACACACATCACAGCATTTCTAAAGGGAAGGGAGAGTGATTCCATTAAAGTATAGTTCACACTTTTTATGTTAAAGATTCAAAGCAATAAAAGTAATGATTATAGGAATTTGAGGGAACATCGCTGCCTAAACATAGAGCAGCTGTTTTTCCTAAAACATCAATATATAGAAAAATAGGTGAAAAGAAAGTGTGTGAGGAGTCCATTGATATAGTTGCTCAACTTAATGGCTGTAAACATTTTCCAAACACCAATACCAGTTGGTTCACTATCTGCCCTCATATCCCCATGGACTATTTCACAGGTAAATATACTACCAAAGAATCATATTGAAATCAGTGTAAGTTGTTTCATGGAATGATTTCTGCAGGCTATGGTTGGAAACTCATTTGCACTTCTGGAAAATACTGAATTTCTTGTCTGTGTTATCCAGTGAAACCTTTCTGATCTGAAAAGCAGCCTGGTTGATTCAATTAAATTAATTTACTTCTATGGTTTTTATTGAAAGCCTGTTTCTATCCAAAAGAGTAAAAATAAATATTTCAGTCTATCCAGGAGGAAGGAGCAGACTGGGATGTTTTAAAATGCCCAAGTCCACTCAGTATCACTTATGATTTAAAAAGGCAACCACCAACTTGATAAATTTATACACAATTTCACAAAACAGAAGCATACATTTGCTAACAAGAATGGGCAAGCACTAGACTATTACTGTATGTCAAGTTAGCATTCTGTTCCTCGAACTAGAAGCCGCAGCTATGTAGCACCAAGAGAGCCAGAATTTAAAGGGGGTGCATTTTGTTGCAGGTAGCCTGCAGTTAAATGCATCCCCCCTGCTTCTTTGTCTCAGGTGATTAAATTGTTCAGTGCGTTTTATAGTACACTCTGTGAACCATATTTAGGAAGGGTTGCATTTCTTGACAGGTAGTCTGTCATAAAATGCACCCTCTCTGGATCTTTCTCTCTGGTAATCATATCATAAAATGTTTTGATAATACACACACTGGACTAAAAGGTATTATCTGAGGAAACTTCATAGATTCAATTTCAGTGCAGCCAGATTTGAAAAGGGTGCATATGATGCACCCGTCTCCCCGCATCTTCCTGCCAGTTGATTTTCACATAAAATGCTTTTCATAAATCCACACAATGGACCAACATCAATTAATAGACTCCGAAAGGAAAAGCACTAATAAACTGGTTACCCCTGTCTGCTGCATTGATATAGCATTTATAAAATTCTGTAGGCTAATTATTATGTACGTTCAATGTGTTGGTTGTGAACAGCATTTTATGATAGAATCAAATGAGAGAATTGGGAAATGCATTTCCTGGCAGGCAAGCTGTCATAAAGAAAAATAACATCTTTTTCAGCTATTTCAGATCATTGTACCAGAAAATCCTCGTCATTGTGGAGAAAAATGAATTATTGAATGTGTACAAGAAATCATAAAGTGTAATTTTCTTAATGTTGGTGAATAAAGCAAAGGACTTCCTTGTTCATACAGTAGTAAACTAATGACGTGAGTAGTAAAACTATGTTCTCGTTTTGGGCTCATCGTTTACATCTAATCGCACAGTTTCCCATTGATGTAGAACATTTAGACGGACGGAACTACTTCCTTTCCCTTCCGACCCCAAGAAAAGCGCTGTGCGGGGGTGCGTTTCACGGCAGGCTTGCAGAATTCGGCACAACAACCATTATCAGTTTTACATCAGGATGTATGTCGATGCTTTTCTGTTTAATAAACTTGCCTATCAGTAAAATGGGTACAATGGCAGACCCCTAACATTATGTTTTGTCTGTAGCTTACCCTGCACTGTCACGTACCAGTAACCGCATGGTTAGAAACTCTTGCGTTGTGCAAACATGATAACCTGGCGCAAAATCTGGTTTATGATTAATACATACTGCTTAAGACGATAAATGTTCATCATTACCGAAAGCAGGGATAATCGATGTTGTAAACATTACTTAATGAGCAGCATATACCAGCGTGTCAAGATGTCTCATTATGTCATTAATTCTTTGGTGCTGTACAGCAGCAGTAACAGCATCCAGAGGAAACGAGCTAGACCAAAGTTTCGGTCACGTGCTTGTGGCAATCAAGAATACGGAAATGAGGAAATAATTCCCCTTTTGCACAGGCTCACAACTGCTTCTAATAAATACGTATTCTTATCTATCATACACTGATCTATCTGCATTATAGGGTTTATAAATCGGAAATCTGAAACCCAAAGAGGTGCAGGAACGAGCCGTTTAAGGATGAATAATGTTCCGGAGAAGTCTGTAGGGGGCGCTCTTCTCTATGAAACTAGTGAACACTACATTGCAGTAGTTTTTTTTTTTTTTAGTTTCATTGCCCTGTACAAAATACAATGAAATTCCTACTCCAATATCCTCCTGAGACCCAAGGAAAAAGCGTCCTTCAATTTTAGGTTATTTGTGATTTTCTATGTCTTTGGGGGAAATAAAACATCTTCAAGTAATACATGGCAAAATTAACCACGTTTAATGACTTTAATTTCTTTCAGTGTTGATGGGCTGTTGATGGTTTGTGGGTTTTGTTTTAGCGATGATAATCTAGGAAGCAATTTCTCAATTTTGTAATACAAAGGAACATCTTACATTTAGTGCATCTCATGTAGGTTTTGTTCTTGCGGCCCTTGTTTCTGCACCTTTCTGCATGCTTGCAGATCACCATCTCAGGCATGTGCATAGCTCCAGATTCATGCAAGGATGTCTCTGCTTGTGGAATTCTCACTTTCATTGGTGGATTATACCTGGTGGATATATATTCCTTCATTACCACATCACTTTCTTCTCTTGCACTGCTGTCATGGTCCTGGTCACCCACCAGCTCTTCAGCTAGGCTCAACCTTAAATTTCAGGAACTGTTTGGTGTCCTTTGCACGTCAGTTTAGGGCTTTACTGTCAGATTTGTACTGGATCCAGGAGTTTGCAATACCAACATCAAAAAAGTGACCAATCACACGTGCAGTCCACTTTTTGGACCTTTGGACCTCCTTGACATGCTCAGCATGTGGTCACACAAGACCACCCCACTCATGTTGTTGGTGTATTCTTTGATAACTGCTGGTCTTCACACCTGGACATAAACTTTTTTATGCTCATTCTGCAGCACAGAACAATAACATACAAGCTTGCCCTGGCCTACAAAGGACAACGACTTTCATCATCATCTGTCTGCTCATCTGATGAGCCTGTCCCTTCTACAGAACTTTCTATTACTTTCTCAGTATGTTCAAACTCATCTTCTTCCTTTTCTTAATCTGACAAATCTACATCTGATTCTCCCTCAATTATTCTGTACAAATTTTGTTCTGCTTCTTAGTAGTAGTGGGCTTAGCGCCCTCCGGTAGGAGGGCAGACATACAGGATATACGTGAATGGGGTGGTTGGAATGGTATGTATTAAATACAGTGTACAAATAAATACAGATACAGTATACACTCACCTAAAGGATTATTAGGAACACCTGTTCAATTTCTCATTAATGCAATTATCTAATCAACCAATC